>JAPQWV010004480.1:0-29709 GCA_027422505.1 Craterostigma plantagineum
CTTTCTTCTGGTTAATTTGAGTACAAGCATGAAAGTCACCATTTCTCCCGAAACTTCGACCCGAACTGATCAAGACCATGATCTCCCTTCTTGAATATTCTTTCCTTCTGGAGTGTAATTACGAGGCTACATTCTGCTCTCTTCCGCATGACAGATCTAAACCCCGTAATGTCGGAATGCGAACCTGACTCAATCTTTCCGACCTCCTATAAATCATGCATGTTCAGTAGCCGAGTGGCGCAACGGAAGCGTGATAGCACTCGGAAATTTCAATTTCTGCCTAAAATATGAATTATAGCCATTTCGGATAGCTCGTCGAAGCGGATGTAGGTTTGACTAGATTGGGCGACACACACATCTGCTTGATCCAGAGTTCGCTGATAGGATTCGAGACGACGAGAGAGACCCTATGATCTTGTTTCCTCTCCTTCCATTCCAAATAGAATACCCTTCTCTTCTGTCGCAACATGAACATTCTTTCTCGAACCTCTAGGAATAAAGGATAAGTAGATCGTTTTAAGGGAAGAGTAGGTTAAGAACTAGTCGTAAAACTTCGCTCCCGCATAGGAAAATAGGATGACTGTTGAGACACGGACCCTACAGTCACCACGTAGGAAGTCTGTATAAATCTTAGGTGAAACCTTGACTTTCAGGAAACTCGACGAAGATAGCATGAGCCTAGAAAGGGGTACCATTTCGTCGAACAATAGATCGGTGATACGACCTTTCCTAGTTACTCCCCTTAGCTCCTCGAGGCAGTATGGAATTCGACTACCTTGATGCAATCTTCCTACCTACGTTACTAGAAAATCAGCCCACTAAATCCAAGACTACCTGAAAGATCTTATTTTAGCCCTTATAGAATTTTCCTCCTGATCAAATGTTTAATTTTCGTCGCCACGTGAAGATTATTTCCCCTCTGAAGAAATGAGAACTAGGCGAGCCTTGTAAAAGGATAGGGACACGTTATAAGCCCGTTGTAGTTTTCCTTTCCCTGTGGCTGAAGCCCAAGTATTTAGATCAAATATTTATACGTGCTGCAACGAGATCGTAGTCATCATCATGACCGATAGATCAAGGAGGACGGCCACGATAAGCCTTAGGCACGAGAAAAAGAAAGCCGAAGTCTTATTTCCTTTGCTTTCATTCCCTATCTATTCGTAATGCTTAGACCGAGATGACCTTCGAGCTAAGATAAACAACTTCGATCTTGTCTCAGGAGTGCAAAGTTTGGAAAATTCATGAGAATTCACTAGTTCCATTCTTCCTAATAAGGAAACACCCTTGCGAGCAATACGGTGAATCTTCATCACCTAACTAAACTAGCTCAACTCCCTACCCATCTTCGCCCCGACTTATCCCAGCTAACGGAATTTCGGGGGCGAAATTCTTTTAAGGGGGGAGGATGTAATGCCCGGAAATTTAATTACGGTATTCACGGCATAATTAAGAGCGGAAATAATTAATTAGGGGCATAGTGAGTTAATTACGTTAGGGAGCTAGGATTGTGGGTGAAATATTTTATTTAGGACATGCAATTAATTCATGCCTACAGTGTGATATATGTTTCCATGCTCCTACATGACTTATGTGTCTATATGGGTTCACGCGATATGATTTGTAATTCCTTTATGTGTTACGAATTATGATTATGTGTTATAAGGATTTAAGAAATGGTTGATCACTATTATACGTGGCATGCATATAAGAAATCGCCGAGCTTAAATCGAGTAAGTTAGAAGGCCGATTCCTGTGCATTTAGAAGTTAAATCATCGGGTAAATCGAGTAGGAATCGGGCGATTTAACGAAACCGCATTTCGGGCGATTAAGATAACAATTACACGTGGCATGAGGAGAACAAATCGCCGAGTGAATTGGAGTAAGAATCGGTCGATTTCACAAACCATGAAGAAGTCACGTTTCGGCCGACCGTGAAGTGTATACATGGTAAAATCGCCGAACTGCTTAAAATATTAATTTGTTAGGTATATCGATTGAGAATTGACCGATTCTAGGCATGTGAGTGTTAGAAATAGCTGAATAAATAAACGAGTGTTGAATCGGGCGATTCTAATAAGAATTCGTTAATAATTAGAAGCTGAAATCGGGCGATAGGACATGCTGATTTAAGAATCGGCCAATTGAAGTGTATAAGATGTAAAGTGGCCGATTGAGGACATGAAGATTGATCGAAACTTGTAAAAAAAAAACTTGGACCATCACAATGTACATTAAGTTGAAAAGTCAAAGGGGCAAGTAAGGATTTCTCAACGTAAGGAAATAAATCATTGGCCTAGGCACCTAGTGTCCCAAGTTCCCATTCTGCTAAGTCTAGATCTAGTACTTATTAACTAAATTAAATAAATATTAAGTAGAGAAGAATAAAAGGAACGATAGATAAATATCTATAAGAAATAAAGGGGATGAAACCCTCATAAACATCAAACTCATTCTCAAGAAAGCATCGAAACTCCATGTGAAGAAGGTATGAAGCTTTTGCTTATATATTTCGTCTTAGCTGTTAAATTAGGATTAATAACTCAAATCTAGCATGTTTAGGGCAGTTAAACCTAAAAAACGTCAAGAATAGGGAAGAGCAGAACAAGAAGTAGCTTTGGTTGGAGGAGGTATAAAATCATTGCGATGATGTCCTTACGATTTCTTAGTCATGACTTTCAGGAAATATAAGTTTGAATTTAGCTTGTTTAGGGTGTTAGCACACGAATTGCCAAATGGTACTCGCTAGCTCATACGATATATAGGAAATTAGCGAGTTCATTATACATTGGCCTTTCAATGAGTACTTTGAGTATAAACAAACATTATGTATCTAATGAAATATATTAGGGCAATGCCCGTTGGCGAAGGGGAGTATACATTATATTATTATTATGCTATCTAATGACAATAATTAGGCTATGCGGTTGGCGAAAGGGCCATACAAATGTCTATTATGTTATAATTGGGCGATGCCCGTGACGTATGGTTAGGGCGATGCTGACCATGGAGGGTGCGACCTGAGGGTATAAGCAACACAGGGTGGAACTCTGGTGTAGGCAACCTCAGCGTGGGCTACCAGCGTGAGCGACCGCCGACAGTCGGGACGCCGGGTACATATGGCAACCTAGGGGAACGATGTGCATCCTAGGTATGACCATTCAGCGTGGACCGCTGTCTATTTGTCCCTAGTGGACGTGAGCTCTTTTGTGGTGTATAGTGAGATTAGCCGAGGGCCCTGAGTGATGTTAGTACGAATATGATGAGCATCGGCGCAGATCGCCTATGCGAAGTATAGGTGCATCGGCGCGGATCGCCTTTGCGTAGGTAGTATATGCATTGGCGTGGATTGCCTTTGCGGGGAAGGGACATGTGCATAATGCATGATTTCTGCTTACTGAGCCTCGGTGGCTCATTCTTTTATGTTATGTGTTGTAGGTACTTACGATCACGGTACGTGATCGCCTAGCTGGCAAGGCCTATCTTTTGAAGCTTCCGAGCGTCTTTTGGGGTGGACGTGTGTGTATGGATGACGACCTGTGAGGCCGGGCGCATAGGAGCTTTTGCTGTGCCATCGCAACCGTCCCGAGTATTATGAACTAGGATTAGGGTGTAATTAGGACTTGAAGAAATTATTCTGTCGCGTAGTTATATTCTTTTGACGTGTACAGGACACGAACTCCTTATGAAGAAGGAAAAATTTCTACCGTATTTTCGTATACTCTAAGTTATCGTACCATTAGACACTTAGAGTTAAGCTAGAAATGGTAGCGATGGCTAGGGTCGTTACACCGATTCATTTCCAGAGCGATGTTTTCCTCATCGGACAGCGTCCTCTTTGTGCACTTGTGGCAAAGAAGGCTCCATCGATAGAGCTTCTTCTTTTCCTCGCTCCAATTTTGGATGTTCATCAGCTCATATTCGTCGAAGGTCGTGATAATCTGCTCCTTGCGCCGCCAGATCCTCTTCCTGATCTCTTCTTGGAATGGTGCGGTGATCTTTTTGTTTTCCCCCGGTGCTTCAGGTATATCCACCGTGGGCACATCCGGTTGAGCAGCAGGAGCCTCAGCTTGCTGTGCTTGGAATTGTAGGATGTTCTGGAGCTCGGCAGGTTCGGCGTCATACTCCTCTCCGTTCTCGTCGTCAGCAATGTTGATCAGCGTAAGCGAGGCTTCCATTAGCAGACGTCGGGCGTTTTCCACCAACTTCCTGGCTGCTACTACATCGGCGGTGTGTACAGCCATTCATCGTTAAAGATGTAGGCCTCGATCTCGTTCTGTGCGCAGTAGACGTCCTCAGAAGCCAGGTTGGAATCGGTGTTGAGAGGAGTATGGCTATGTGGTGGCGAGGGTGTTGCGTCGGAGGAGTTTGTGGATTGTGAGGATGGTGTGGTGGAGATTCTGGTGGTTCGGTTGAGGTGATGGTTTTGGCGAGGATGATTTGGGTGTCGGGTGGTGTAGATGTGGTGGTGGCCTCTAACGTCGATGTGACAGTTAGAGGTTCCGAGATGGTGGGGCGGAGAAGGTGTGGAGGTGGTCTCTAACGTCGATGTGACGATTAGAGTTTCGGAGACGGTAGTGGGTGGTGGTGAGGGTGATTTGGCTAGTGGCTCAGGGTAAATAAGGTGGGATTTTTGGCTAGTGGGGTGTGAGGTTTCTGTCGCGGGCGTCGTCTCAGGTCCAGAGGAGGAGGGCGGCGTCGATTGAATGAGTCCTTGGGATTGTGAGCCTAGCTGCCTATTCTCCCCCTCGCGGCGATCTTGATCCTCGTCTTGATCGTCGCGCCTGATCCCGCTAGACTCGCCTTGAGCACGGCAAGTCATTGGTTGAGTCATAATGGCCTTCATTTGCTGTTCCTCCTCGTCAAGTTCCGTCATTGATTCGAATCGGGCTTGAGGATGTAGAAGAGCTCCTTGGCGGAAATGGTGGAGAGAACAGCGTATGCGTCCGTATGTTGCATGGGTGGTGGCGTCTCCAGGGCCACACCTTTGCCTTTATCGATGGTGGACGCATCGAGACGCGCGTAGACTTTATCGAGAATCGACACCTCAAGAGTCTTTGCAAACTCTTGAAAACGAGTCTCTAGCGCGGTCTCGGTGACGAACTGGGGTAAATTTAACAAGTTGGAATCACGAAGAAATCCAACTGTCACCGAATCAGAGAATATAGCCGATCGGCCGCCCATTTGCACAGGACGGGAAAAGACGGGGTCACTAAGACTTCCCGTTGGCATCATCGATGAGACAGACTCAATCGAATGATGGCATAGGCTCACGGTTGTTGTGTGATGTTGGCCGTGCTAGGTCTTCCGCTCCAGTCACAGAGACATCACCGAGCGTCCTGACAGAATCACGAAGACTCTGTAGTGCGGTAAAAGGTGTATGTGTCCTAGAAACGTATGAAATTATGGGGAGTGAGGGACTACACTCGAAGAGATTGATTGAAGAGGATACAGTCTGAGGCGAAGGACTGCTGGTTTCAACATCGACTATCTCCAAGTGGGATGTCGATGGTATACGTGGCTCCTCGTGGAATGAAATATCTTCCTGTAGAGAGGAAAATAAGTGGGTTGGTGGGGTCGTTTGCGTGGTTGAGCCAAATGCCACGTCTTCTACTCGGGAGGTGAACACATCACCTCCTGTACGTAAGGGTTGGGCTCGGCTTGTCTGTGACTGAGGAGGTCGATCGTGTTTTTGTTTCGATCGACGCTCCGTGGGGCGGCTTACGTCATCCTTACGCGGCCGTTTTTTGGTTCGCGGGTGGAAGAGGATGCGGCGCGACTCGATGACTTTTTAGAAGTGGTGGTGGGGTTTTGGCTAGTCCCGGGGTTAGGTGCAGTGGGGTTGATCTGCGCCGTAGGGACAATGGATAGTGGGTGTGGGCTTTCGCGGAAAGAGGCTGTGGAGGCACGGTATTCTTGGACGTGCAGGTTGGTCGGGTCGGCTTAGGCCAGAACGTCGTCTGGGATTATCATTGCGTGTCGATCTTTCGCCGGAAGTGTTCCGTTGCCGGGAGGATGCGAATGTTGGTGGAGAGCAAGCGGAAATGTTTGATGAGCGCTGGGAGCCACCGCATGTAGGGTACGAAGCGGTTTCGTGATTCCCTGGCGATTTCACGGTCACGACGTTGAAGCATGGAGACGAGATCCATCCATATTACGTCGGCGTAGTTGTACTGCGGCTGTGGGCGACGCCGGTTAGGATGGTGAGGATTTGGTGGTTCCCACGGTCCTGGCCGGCATGCTTCCCTGACATGCACTTGTTCAGTAGGAGATATAATGTTCGCCAGGGTTGATGTAGGTTGCGACTTCACCGAGACAAGTGGGCCCTTCTTCTTCTTGTTCTCTGGTTGATAGCCCAGTCTGTCTATGTCCTCGATGAGTTGTCATGGGTTGGTAGCGGGTCGTATGGTGAGTAGACAGGGAGTTGAAGCACTTCTTGGACTATCTTGCGAGTGAGGACCACCGTTTCTTGATCTATTTTTGGCGGACAAAGTTTAGCAAGGTGGGGTGGTCCAGCTATCTGCAACGTATGCCACAATTGTTGAAGATAAACTTGTGCTTCTGGCTCGCCATGAGTGAGGGCGTGGCGAAGTGGGTGCCCTTTGAGGATTTCTATAATGATGGGGGCATCGCACCGAAAGCTGTCCAAGTCCACCATGTAATTGTTGGGAATCAAGGCAGCCATTGACTTGTTGGGAAGACCTGCTCGATTGGTGGGACATAGGTAAGCGTGTGAGCTCGATGCGAGCGATGTCCCTTTGGATTGCAGCCGCCTCAAGTGCTGCAAGTGTATCTTGATCTTTGTTGGTCATATCTGTGCTAGACAGTAATTGTAATTAGATTAGTATGGATTAAATTGTGAGAACATGGACATTAGTAAGTCGTGGGTGAAATGAAGGTAGCCTCAAATTGTAAATGAAAACATCGACATTTTAGGAAGTTAAACGGAATTTTTCAATACTTAGAAATTTTTGAATTGAAGGTGTTCATGTGATATGCGAAAATTTTGGTAAATGAGCTAGCCGAAGACAATTTTCGCATGTAGTGTAGAATTTCGCATGTAGGAAAATTGTCGCAAGTTAAGGAAATTTTGCATTCAGTGGACAGTTTCGCATGAGTGGGAAATTTTTGCAAGTAGTGGAAAATTTTTCGCAGATTATGAAATTTCACAAGTTATAAAAAATTTTCTCATGTAATGGAAATTTCGCTAATTATCACACATAGACAAGTCGAGAGAAATTTCGCAGATGGTGTATTATGTCGCATGTAGTGTTAAAGTTTCGCAGATTATAATATGTAGGCATGCCGAGAAAATTTTCGCAGATAGAGTAAGATTTCGCATATATTGGGAAATTTTCGCATTCAAGTTAGCCAATATTTTCGCATGTAATTGAAAAATTTTCGCATGTAATTGAAAAATTTTCGCGAGTTATGGCACATAGACATGTCGTGAGAAAATTCACATTTAGAGTAAACATTTCGCATGTAAAAAAAATTTCGCAGGTTATGGACTTTTACAAGTCGTTCAAAAATATTCGCACGTAATGTTAATTTTCGCATATCAAGGAAATTTCGCATTCAGAGTAAGTTTTCGCATATAGCAAGGAAATTTCGCATTCAGAGGAAATTTTCGCATATAGCAAGGAAATTTCGCATTCAGAGGAAATTTTCGCATGTAGTGTTAATGTTTAATTTTTTTGCATGTAATCCAAAAATTTCGCGGTGAAAATATGTTCTAAAAACGGTATTAAAATTTTCGCAGGTAGAAAAAGTTTTCAAGTTAGCCAAAATTTCGCAAGTTTAGAATTTTCTCAAGTGATATGGGAGTTTCGCAGAGTGATGGAGCTTTGAAGAAAATCTGCCTAAGTGATAAAATTTCTGGGGTTGAAATTTTTGAGTCACTGTAGTTGCGAAATAGTGGAGATGCGAAAATGTGTAATATGAAGTGATGTGTATGAAAATTTCGCGGGGCATGATTAACTGTAGCAGCAAAAGTTGTAATCGTAAGAAATTCTCGGATGAAAACTTTCGCGGGACTTAGTCAGTGTAGCAGCGAAAAATTTTTACACGCAAGAAATTTCTCGGATACAAGCTTTCGCGGGACCTTAGTCACTGTAGCAGCGAAAATATTAACGCAAGAAATTTCTCGGATAAAAATTTTCGCGGGCCCTTACTCACTATAGCGACGAAAAACTAATGTTTAAAGCAAGTTTCTGGAGATTTTCTCGGATAAAATTTTCGCAGGATTTCACGTACTGTAGCAGGGAAATTTAATCGTGAGGAATTGGATAAAAACTTTCGCGGGACCTATCTTACTGTAGCAGCGAAAATCTAGCGTTTTCTGAAAATTTTCTCGGTGAAGAATACTGTGCGAAGACGTTCGAAACGACGCAATGAGTTTTTGCCTTAGACCTACTCAAATCTTAACCGAAATGCAATAATTTGGACTCAATCGACTCGAAATTGGACGGGCGATGCATATTTGGTTTTTAAACACAAAGAACCTAACATGCGTCCGATTTAAAGCCGAGAAAAATTAATTTTAACCTAACAGATTTAACAAAACGGGGCAAAACAGGATAAAAACGAACGGAAATCGGTTTATTTGAGGTGTATTCATACCGAAAAGCTGATTTGCGACAATGGAGTTAGCAGGAAACGGATTTGAATGAGATTCGACGACGATGACGATGCGAGGAGTTGAGAAAATTTTCGGAAAAAGGGTTGCGAAATTTTTTAATTTTTCTCGGGAATTTTTAGGATTGTGAAAAACATTAAGGTTTTGGGGTTTTAGGGGTTTTGTGACTGTTCATGCAAAAATTAGGGTAAAGACCGAAATTCGTGGGCTTGGTCAAAACACAACTGAGCTGAATTTCGCGAGCTTGGTCAAATTGGGTCCAATTGGAGTTCAATTGGTCCAATTGTGACCTGTTTGACCAAAAAGATTAAGAATTCAACCCAAAATTTAATTTGTCCAATCTTGTCTATTTGACCAAACTTAAAAATTTAACCAAAATAATTTTTTTAAATAGGTTAGACCAGAAACTCCCCCTTAATCTAAACTCCCTTTTTAGAAAAAGACAGAAACTCCCCCTTAATCGAAAACTCCCTTTTTAGAAAAAGACAGAAACTCCCCCTTAATCGAAAACTCCCCCTTAAGAGAATAATTCAGAAGACACATAGAAACTGGAGTAAAGTAGAAAGACATATGTACACTTCATCAAAAGTTCATGTAGGGTTGATTGATCACAACTGAAGATTCAACATGCCCAACCTAGTCACAAGGTGTTGGAATCGTTTGACATCCAACGGTTTTGTGAAAATGTCGGCCAGCTGATCTACGGTTGTGACGTAGTGCAATTCAATCGTCCCTTGTTCGACATGTTCTTTGATGAAGTGGTGACGAATATCTATGTGTTTCGTTCTCGAGTGATGTACCGGATTACTCGTCATCGCAATCGCACTCTTAGAGTCAGAATAAATGGGAATTTTATCAACATGAATATTAAAATCTCGTAGTTGGGTTCTCATCCACAAAAGCTGTGAACAGCAACTAGCGGCGGCGACATATTCTGCCTCCGTCGACGAAGTTGAGACACAGTTTTGTTTTCGAGACGACCAACTCACGAGTTTACCGCCCAAGAAGTTTGCAGCTCCAGAGGTGCTTTTTCTATCCATCTTGCATCCTGCGTAATCCGAGTCAGAGAATCCAACCAGTTTGAAGTCTGATCGAGTGGGGTACCACAACCCAGATTGGGTGTTCCTTTGAGATAGCGGAGAATCCTTTTGACAGCAGTGAGGTGGGATTCCTTAGGTGTAGCCTGAAACCGAGCGCAGATTCCTGTCGAGAGAACGATATCCCGTCGACTAGCAGTGAGGTACAGAAGAGAGCCTATTATCCCACGATAGACGATTTGGTCAACGGGAGCACCAGATGGGTCCGCATCGGGTCGGCCAGAGGGTGACATAGGCGTAGCAGCAGTCTTAGCATCCTTCATTCCATATTTCTCGAGGATGTCATGGATGTATTTGGACTGATGAAGATTCCGTCGGGGAGTTGCTTTACTTGAAGACCAAGAAAGAAATTCAGCTCGCCCATCATACTCATTTCGAATTTCTATTTCATCAATTCTGCAAACTCTTCACACAGTTGCGGTTCAGTCGATCCAAAAATGATGTCATCGACATAAATCTGTACAATCATGATGTCCGGCCACTCCGCTTGGTGAAGAGAGTTGTATCCAGAGATCCTTTCTTGAATCCAGACTGAACAAGGAAGTCTGAAAGGACGTCATACCAAGCTCGGGGAGCTTGTTTTAGTCCGTAGAGGGCCTTGTAGAGTCGATATACGTGATGAGGAAACTCTTCGCTCAAGAACCCTTCAGGTTGGTCAACGTACACTTCTTCTTTGAGAAATCCATTCAGAAATGCAGTCTTCACGTCCATTTGGTAGACTTTAAAGTTCTTCTTGTGAGCAGCAAAGGCAAGAAAAATTCGTATGGCTTCGATCCTGGCAACTGGGGCGAAAGTTTCATCGTAGTCGATGCCCTCTTGTTGGTTGTACCCCTTAGCTACAAGTCTTGCTTTATTGCGAATGACAACACCGTCTTCATCCTTTTGTTCTTGAAGATCCACTTTGTGCCGATAATGGATCTATTGTGAGGTCGTGGTACGAGTTCCCAAACTTGTAAACGTTCAAACTTATTTATTTCCTCCAGCATTGCAATCAGCCAATCAGGATCGTTGAGAGCTTCAGCTACTCGTGATGGTTCGGCTTGACTGAGATAGCAAGCAAACAGACTTTCATTCATTGTAGCCGAACGCGTCGAAACACTAGATGTGGGATCCCCGATAATCTGATCTGTAGGATGAGAGCGAGCCCATAGTGGTACATTGGTCTGAGAGAAGCTGGCCGCATTTGTATCGGTTGGAGGCTCATTAGATTGGGGTGTGTCGATAAGAGCGATATAAGAGATCTCAACCGTAGTAGATAGAAACGGTTCAGCATTAGGATCAGCAATGTTCCCAGGGTTGGGTAAAATGTCGTCTTCGTTGAGATTGAGATCTTCCAAGTTTGGCGGGACGACATCATCGCCGATAGCTGGTGGTGTAGGTGGGGTGTGTGCAGCGGTAGTTTGAGTGGTGGCGACGGGAGTCTTGGGGACTGGATAGAAGTACTCGAAGAGCAGGTCGAGATCTAGTTCACCAGAATTGCCCTCAGATGAGGAAGTTCCCGTCGTTGAAAGTTGACCTTTTGTCAACGACTGTAGAAGACCTGGTTCTGGACTGATATGAGCAGAAGCCATGAGGTCGCCTTCGCTTTCGTCAAAGGTGCATTTGTGCTCTATTATTGATCGTTTCTCCCTAAGATAGACTCTGTATGCCTTTGAGTTCAGCGAATATCCAACAAAGATGCCTTCAAGTGCTTTTGGATCAAGCTTCCCAAGATGTTGGCCATCATTGGCCACAAAACATCGACAACCAAAGACCCTTGATAAGATATATCTGGGATACGACGGTTATTCCGCATCTCGTATGGGGTGCGGTTGAATCTCTTGTGGATGGAAGCCGGTTTTGTGTGTAACAAGCCGTTTGAATAGCTTCACCCCAAGGTGAATGAGGAAGTCCGGATTGGATGAGGAGAGTCCTAGCTGCTTCAACTAGTGTTCTATTCTTACGCTCAACGACACCATTCTGTTTCGGTGTCTTCACAGCTGAGAACTGCTGGGTGATGCCCTGAGTGGCATAGAAATCACTGAGCTTCTTGTTCTTAAACTCAGTTCCATTGTCTGTTCTGATAATCCGAACTTTCTGTTGATGAAGAGTTGGGACGTAACAACAAACTCGATGATTAAATCAGGAACTTCATCCTTTCTGCGAACGAGTTTCGTCCACGTATAGCGTGAGAAGTCGTCGACAATCACAAGAATATACCGTCTTCCTCCGAGTGTAGCCGTAGGCATTGGGCCACATAAATCCATGTGTAAGAGCTCAAGGATGAGCTTAGAGGACGGTGTTTCCTTGGAGATGTGGGACGATCGCTTCATCTTCCCCAATTCACAGGCAGAGCAGAGGTGTTCCTTATGATATGTCAGTTGGGGTAGACCGTTGACGAGTTTATTCTGACGCAGTTTGTTGATGGTCTTGAAATTGAGATGTGAAAGACGCCGGTGCCATAGATCGTTCAACTTGGGTGCAGCTCGAGATAGAAGGCATATTGGTCGAGAGGTCGTAAGATTGAGTACGTAAAGGTGAGACGTGCGCGTTCCAGAAAGAAGAGGCTGTCCCGAGGCATCTATAATGCTGCAGATGTCAGATTCGAAGAGAACCTTGTATCCTTTGTCGCAGAAACGACCAATGCTGAAGAGATTATAGCTCAAACCCTCGACATAAGAGATGCCCTTAATCGTCAGTTTGTCATGGACGAGATCACCAGTTCCGAGAATTGGCGCCATTTGACTGTTTCCGAAGGAGACCCTTCCGAGATAGCGCTCAGAGAAGTTGCTCAACAGCTCCTTGTTCCCGTCATGTGTGTGGAGCAACCCGAGTCTTGATCCACAAATGACAGACCTGCAATCATCAGCAAACGTTGGGTCCCCGTTTACGGACGGGACCTTCTTGTGATAAGTAAAATTTTCATGCGCTTAATGGGAAATGTGGGGTCTAAATCAGGTTGTGTTGGATCTAATTAGCTTTCCCTTTGTGATTTGTTTGATGAGGCGGGATTATGGTTTTTCTAACCCATATTTGCCTAACTTGCGCTTGCATATACGTTGCCTTATTCATGAATTGGCGTGGGGATTTTGGTTGTTGTTGTCGTCCTTCGGTTTTAGTCGTTTTTTGCTTGCGAGAGTAGTAGGTGACTTTGTATTCCGCGTCGGAAGGCGTTTTCGCTTAACCGTAGGCTTAGACGTACTGGGAGAATGCCAAGGCGTCATAGAGGAGGTTCGCTTGTTTGGTCGGAGTGTAGCGTGTTCGTGTGTCTCATATTCATGAAAGCGTGGAAGAATAAATTCATTGCAGCAACACATAGACATTAGTTTGGTAAAGGAAAGATAAGTTTTGGTAACATAATTGTCTACGTCCTTAAGATGTTGGGATTCAGTACATAGAGAGGAAAGACGAACATAGGATGGTCTTTTCTTCTTGTCATCGAAGAGCGGGTTCTCCTTTATTTCATACGAACTCTCTTCCAGAGACGTCGAACTCACATTCCCTGTATCCATAAGAATACGAGAGTTAGTGTTTGAACATATGTCAGCTTCAGGAGTCATCTTCGCCGTCCTCTTACATTTACATGTTTGAGAATCGGGTACTTGACTCGACGTAGGGGGTTTGTTCGTATTGTGAAATTGCTCTAGGGTAAAGATTTTGCTCAGTAGATCTTCTTGCTCTTTTGCAAAGGCTTTCCGCTCTAATTCTAGGGTTCGTTCTAGTTCTACAATAACCAGAAGTTTCTCCGGGATATAGATGCGAGAAAGTGCTTCTCGAAAGTAATTTCCTGTTCTTCGGTTGGGAATTGAGACTTGATGTCCTCAGTGAGTGAAGGCTTTTTAGTTTTGTAGCTAGTGTTCAATTCTGCGTAGTCGTGTGTGATTTCTGCCAGGAGAATGTTATGTTCCCTCTTTTCTTCCGACAGGACAACGAGAGAAGGATCTTACAAACGGCATGAGCTGTAAGGGAGCACCCTCCTCGTTTGTAGGAATGATGTACTGTACATGTTATACCTTTTAACAATTAGCGGCGTTGGATCGCAGTTGCTGGCCAGGCCGATTCCCATCCGGGCGTCGTAGAATTCTGTTTCAACTGGTTGGTTCAATAGGCATAAGATGTGTGCGGCTCTTTTTCTAAGGTGAAGTTGCTCTTCAAGTTCTTTCACCTTTTAGTATAGTCTAACTCTTTCCTTTGTAAGTAGTTCATATTGGGAGGCCGTCAGGAGACGAGATGTTTCACATGAACTAATGGCCAGTGTGGTTTCCTTAACCTTAGTCTCACTTTGTTTATTCTTGCTTTGCAGATGTTTGACTAACGCTTCAGAGGCCATTAGACGTTCGTTTGCACGAGCGAGCTCTTCTACTTTTAGACTAAGTAAGGCATAGTTGTTTTCAAATTTAGCTTAAGGTCATTATAATCCTTAGCGTCTACGGTGGGTTTGTTAATGGTGTGTCGGTGATTAAACACATCATCGAGTTGTGAAATTCGTACCTCAGACTCAGCGTTGGTAGGAGTCTTAGCTGTGTTCTCATCGGTGTTACCCACCACCTCGTCTCGTCCTGTTCGATCAGCCTTGCCATGCAGCAATCTTCATCCTTAGGCTCCTCGTCTTCTGAAGTGTCCTTCACCCATTCAGCTTCTTCGGTGAGTAGAACTTTTCCACTTTCCATTTTGCGGGTCATTCTGGCCTTACGGTCGTAGTAGCCAGAGTCCTTCACGCGTGGGCATGGCATTCCTTGGCAAAGTGGCCCGACTTTCCACACCGAAAGCACTTCACAGACTTTTGAGGTGCTGATTCCTCCTCTTTCTTTGTCGGCTTAGCTTCCTTCGTGGGAGTGGTCTTTTTGGTGCCGCTAAAGGTCTTTGGCGATTGGAGGAGGATGAGGATTTTTTCCCGATCTTCTTTGACACCATCTTTGTGAGCATTGCCAGTTGTTTGCGTAGATCATGAACAACTTCATCAGATTCTGTATCAGCTTCGGATCCCGAAGAGGAGTCAGATATAACAGCTGGTAGCTTCCCTTTGTTCTGTTTGGTCTTAGAGGCGGAAGATCGTTCGGTAGTCTTGTTCGAGAGGAGAGCCAGTGGGTCGACTCGAGTGTTGGTGGACTGGGGTTGCACGTAAGGAGCATAGGCACACAGACTGTTGTAGAGAGCATGGATGGAGGTGTTAGAGAGGTCCTTACTCTGAATCATCATCACGATTGCATTGTCCCAATGTGGTTTGAGGCTACCAAGGAAGCGGTTGTTGATATCGAATTTGTCCCTCGAGATCCTGGCTTTCTTGAGTTCATTGATGACCTTCAAGTATCGGAGGTATGTGTCACGCAGTTCCTCTCCTTCATAGGCCTGGAAGTGTTCATACTGCGAGAGACATGCTGATTTCCTCCCCTGAGCACTTTCAGTTGTGCCTGCCATGATTTCCACGAGTTCATCCCATATTTCCTTGGCAGTTGTGCAGCACTCGATGTGAGTGTAGATTTCGTTGCCCATAGCTTGGAAGAGATATCCTTTGGCAGTCTCATCGGCCTGTAGGCGAGCCTCTTCATTCTCATTGATGGGACCTCTTGGAGTGCGGCGTTCATCCATGGGAGGGTTTGCGTTTGGTTGAGCAGTGATGACTGTCCAGAACTGTGCTGGACCGTTGAAGATGGAGTCCAGTAGGTACTGAGAGAGTGGTGCGCCTTTATTCCTGATGAACGTGAGGAACCTGTTTGTCCATATGCTGTAATCGCCTTGTCGCAGCATCGGAGGTCTGGTGTCGGAGCCCACTGTTGAGATGTAATTTGTGGCAGACATGGTTGGTGCAGTCGAATCGTCCGTGGTTTTGATCTTGTATGGATAAGAGGGTTAAACGAGATGAGAAATATAAGTTTAACGAGTAGAGTTTGAGAAAATCGTTTAAAGGATTTCTGAGAACTAGGTGAACGTGTGTGATGGTCGAAAGCGTATGAAGGGAAAATATATCTTGAAGTTCGGAGAAGTTCTAGAAATTTAAAAAAATGATTTTGAGGGGTAAGTTTTGTCTATGGTGATATAGGGGGATAGGATTAAAGTGTAAGGATCAAGACTTTGAAAGGTTCGACGAAAAAATTTCAACACGAGAAAGAATGTAATACGAGAAAATATGTTAACACGAGAAAAATTTAACACGTCAAAAAAATTCGCAGTTTGAAGAGACGTGATTGTATGAAGAATTACCCGAGAAATTATTTGTTGAGAGATTTCGGTGTTTCGTGAGTTTCAAAGAGAAATTCTCGGAAGAAAAAAAATTCTCAGTTGAAAATTAATTTCTCGGATTTTTTTTAAAAATTTCGCATGTGAGAAAGTTTCTCAGTCTTGAGAATTTTCAGGTTTGAGAACGAATGTTGGAAGAAGTATCGTGGGTTGAAGTGTGATTTGAGAAAGTTTCTCGGAAAAAATTCTCAGAAGAAAGAAACTTTCTCGACTGAGAATTTCTAGGATATAAAATTTCAAAAAGTTCTCTGCTGAAAAATTTCGCGTCTCAGAAAAATTCTCGGAATAAGATTTCTCGGGTATAGAATTTCTCGGATTATGAAGAGTTTCGAAAAGTTCTCGGCTGTAAAATTTCGCGGCTCAGAAAAATTCTCGAATAAGCTTTCTCGGGTATAGAGTTTCTCGGATTATGAAGAGTAAGCAAATTTCGCAGATGTAAGGTGTCTCGGATTTTGAAAATAGGCAGTTGAGAAAAAATGCAGTGAGAGTGAAAATTTTCGCGGTTTTAGGTCTATTCTCGGAATCAAATTTCGCGGATATGGAACTTTCGCGGACTTGAACGACTCAGCAAAAAGTTTCGCGGGCAAGAACATCAATGTACTGTTCCATTGCTTATCGCGAATTTACCAGAAAATCGTCCGTTTTCACTCAAAATCTCAACCAAAATCGCTCAAACTTGATCCAGAACTTCAGAAAATCTCCCTAAACACATAGTCGACCGATTTGTGAGCTAAAACAACACAAAAGGCAGGTCAAATCGACCAAAAACAGAGAATGGCCGAGATGACTTTTTCTGAAGAATTTTTGCTTCAATCTTTCTCAAAACTCGTTAAAACTGATCCAAAAGTGTTTTAAAAACATTTCAGGCATAGAATCGATCTGGGGGAAGGTTTTAAACACAAAAACAAAGCATTGATACCCCAAAACGAGCTCAAAATGCCCGAAAGTGATTTTTTACCCAAAACACCTTTGATCTTTCTCGGTATCGAACGAAACTGGATTCAAATCAATGCAGATCGATCCACGTTTGCTCTGATACCACTTGTTGGTCCCGATTGCACCAAACAAGGAATCAAAGAGGCTTTGATGGAATGATAAAGGGAGAGGTTCTCACCTACAAGTGTGTGTATTGTGTGAAAAATGAGTTTTAGCCTTTTGATCTTTGATTACCTTTCAAATTGTGTTGGTAAAACCTTATATACAACATTAACCCTAGGTATATTAAGGCCCAAAGACTAAAGATTAAAAATTACATTCTAGTCCAAAGCCCAAAATAAAGGATAATTACAATATTAATCACAAGACTTAAACTATTGACACAATATCTAAATATCCTAACATTTTCCTTTCAACAACCCCATTTTGTTGAGGTGTTTTGGCGGCTGAAAAGTGTTGACTTATTATAAGTTTCTTATAAAATGCACTGAGGTGGTTGTTCTTGAACTCAGTGCCGTTGTCTGTTCGAATAACTTGAATAGTATGTTGCAGCAGATTTTGAGTTGTGTTCACAAAGTTGATAATCAAGTCACCGGTCTCATCTTTGGTTCGAAGGAACTTTGTCCACGTGTAGTGAATGTAGTCATCAACGATCACTAGCACATACTTTCTTCCATTGATATTCTGAGTCTGCATCGGCCCACAGTGATCCATGTGTATTATTCCAATGGTCAAGAAGTAGACGCAATTTGCTTGACGTGATGAGATGATCGCTTCATTTTTCCTAATTGACATGCCGAACACTGATGCTCTTTTTGTAGTAGTATAGTTGGAAGACAGTGAATCAACTTTTTCGTAGAAAGACGTTGGAGAGCTTTCATATTCAGATGAGACATTCGTTGATGCCATAAGCTGTTCCTTTGTAATTCAATCAGAGAGATGAGGCATACAGCTGTCGAGGGCCGCACGGACGTCAAGTTGATTTCGTAAAGATTGGATTTCCGAAGTCCTTGAAGGAGTTCTGTGTCCTGACTATCCAAAATTCTGCACCGGTCAGCATGAAAGACCACCTGGAACCCACCCTTTGTCACAGAACTGGCCTATGCTGAACAAGTTATGGCGGAGGCCTTCGACATACGAGACATCTTTTATTGTCAGATTCTCCAGAATGATATCTCCAAATCCAAGAATTGGAGCTGAGTCATTGTTTCCAAATCTGACTTGCCGTTTGGTCGGTCTTTGTAGTTGTTCAGCAGCTCTTGTTTACCAGTCATGTGTGTGGAGCAACCAGAGTCGAGGTACCACACATAATGGATCTGCAAAAACAAATTAGAGAGTTTTAGGTACCCACTTAAGCATGGGTCCTCTCAGATTAGCAGATTTAGTGTTGGGTTCAAATATGATTCCTAAATTTTTATTCGGAGGAGTTTTAATAACCCATTCCACTTTCGGAGAAGTGGGTTTGGGTTTTGCCTCTATAGGAGACTTGGCCCTTTTGGCTTTTGTCGTCCTAGGCGGAGATTTAGGAACCCATATGGGTTGAACCTTGCAGGGAAGGTTAATTTCAGCACGTACAAATGCTTTGGAAGGTTTGATCGAGGAAAAGATCTTTTCTTTCGATAATCTCCTAAGGTGCTTGGGAGACACAATCTTTATGGGATACCTTAGGTGAGTACAGTATGTACAGCGCCATAAGCTTTCTTTATGGATGGATCTTGTTTCCTACGGGTCTTCCTTGTAGCATTTGTTTCAGAATGATTATTGGTAATTTTCGAGGTAGAGCCTATTTCGTAATTGTCGCTTCTAAAGGTGATAGGCTGAAGTGAACAAGTAGAAGCAATTATTTTGAATGTAGAAATGGCTCTTTTATTACTACGAGTGTCTTTATTGTAACACAAGGAGTAACATTTTTAGAACCATTCAAATCTACTGGCTCCTTCTTTATCTTAGAACTAGACACTCTCGCCTTCGTGTTCAGTGCTGGCCCTACGCTCCCTGCGGACGTAGGTGAAATAGAATTAGTCTTAGCACTTTTAATAGAAGTATTAATGCTCTTTTGATCTTTCGAAGGCGATTTTTCGATTTTCACGCTTTTTCTAATAGCGTGAGAGGTAGTTTGGGAGGATGAGGAAGCCTTGAGATTTTCCATCTCCTTAAAGAATTTTTTCTTTTCAGCTTCGAAATTCTCTCTTTCTTTATCTAATTTTGCTTGTGACTCCTCTATCTGTTTATGATAGGGGCTTTGTGGAGAGAATTTTGATAATTAACCTTTTTGACTTCCTTGTAGCGTGTCTCAGACTCAGGAGGTAGAACTTGAACTAAATCACTGACAGGTGTTAAGGATGGTTTCCTATTTTTGTCTCTTTCATTTAGTTCATTTTAGTCAAAGGGGATCTCAGGCCCATGTGAGGCTTGTTTAATAGATGAATCGAAAGCATTTTCATATGTCGATTCCGTAATGCTTCTAAGTGAGGTTGCAGCTAAACCCATGTGCTTAATAATATATTTCTTTCTTCCGTAAAACATGTGGGTTAGTGTAACATATGCCTTCTATTGGATTATAGAACTCTATATCCTTTGCTGGTTTAAGAATATCGTCTGTTCTGAATGTCCCCTACGCATAAGAAGATCATCTAATTTTTTAATTTTTGCATATAATTTCTTGCGTTCCTCAGTTAGGAGAGCATAATTATTTTCTACCGTTAATTTAGCGGTTTGACATGCATCTAGTTCCTTACTAAGCTCACTAACCTTAGCATTTGATATTTCTAATTGAGCTTCTAAGTAGTGATCGTAGAGGTAGCTTCGGTATCCTACAATTTAAGGTGGCTTTCTCGTTGAGATTCCTAATCAAACAATTGTAGTTATTTGCTAGCCTGTCTTCTAACTCCTTAATCTTTTCACTATGCTGTCCTAATTGAGGTTGAGTAGTCTCTCTAGAATGTAGGCTCTTAGTAAGTTCTTCTATTTCTCACTAGAGCTCCTAAGTTCTGATTCGAGACTATCTATCTTCTCCTGAGATCTCAATTTGAGTGGATATTTATTTTGTCGAATTTGAGTGGATATTTTCTTCCATTCCGCGGGCGAGAAGACATAAATCTGATGTTTGTCTCCATATTGGTCTTCGTGATTTCTATCTTTCTCATCTCGTTGAGAAGAGTGAGGTATCTTTGGTAGATCTCATATAGACTCTCCTCGGCTTTGCTTTGAAGGAGTCGTAAGTAGTGATAATGTTCGCCTTTTTGGCCTTTATGCCAACTTCCGTCCCTCTGCATCATCCTATGCAGTTCATCCACATTCCTTTAGCCGATGAAAGGTTATCAATTTGTCTGTATATGTCATTGGGGATGCCCTGCATGAGGGTATTCATGGCTACTAGATCAGCCTTAGCCCAAGCTCTTTCCTCTAGAGAGTATTCCCTAGGCTCCTTTACTTGCCTAGAAGGTGGAATTGGAGGAGTAGCTATTTTGTCACCGGGTATATGGACCCAGAATTGTGCCGGTCCCTCTTCAAGAGACTGCAGTAGATTTTTAGCTTGATCTTTTAGAGCGATGAAATTTAGGAAGCGGCTTTTCCACACCGAGGCGTAGTATGTTGCTGCCGCCAGTTGCTGCTCTCAAATCCTGTGGTTGTAACACCACTACAGGATTACGGGTTTGATTTCAATAACATACCTATCTATAGCGACTCAAAGAGCGCAATTGCTATCACATGTAACCTTGTTCACCATTCTCGTACAAAGCACATAGAAATTAGGTATCACTTTATAAAAGACCATGTGGAGAAGGGCACAATTGCTATGTATTTTGTAAATAGTGAGGTTCAACTGGCTGACTTATTTACCAAGGCTTTGGACAAAACACGATTCCATTTTCTTGTATCTAAGTTGGGCATGCTGAATCGCGACCCTTAGGCCATTTCATACCACAACGTCTTTTGTAAAGTGTACATATTTGGTGTCTTACTTAGAAATCTTATTTTCTGAATCTAAGGGTGGTGTCTTTGCATAACTTAAGGTGGAGTTGGATAATATACGCTTACGCTGAGGGGAGTTTTGGAAGTCTTACCTTCATTTAGGGGTAGCTTTTGAACGATATGCAATAATTTAGGGGAGTTTTAAATATTTAGTTAATTTTTCTTTAATAAGATTTTGAACAAAATTTTCAAATTCATTTGTGCTTTTCTCGGCGATAGGTCTTATTTTAGAGGTTCTAACTCTCTAAAAAAATATCCGAAAATCACTCTCACAACGCAAACTATGAAAATTACATTATCAAAAGCAGAAAACATTCCTAGTACGCCTTGTACGAACCCAAAACAGAACAGCCACTAAAGCGGAAAATAAGCACATAAGAAGCAAAAGCTCGAGCGTCAACATATCCAAGTTGCGTTTAAAATAACGCCTTAACTCAGGCTGCTCTTTCTCTTTTTCATGATCCTGCTGCTGCGACCAGTCCATTAGTGTGAGCAAGAATACTGAGTTAAAACCGATATGTGACGCTTAAGTTGATGTTTAATGAAAACGACGTTCTCTTCGTCGATTATCAGATTCTGCCTCACACAAATCGATCTTGAAAAACTCATAGATTTGATATTTATTATGCTATTTGATCGAGTCAAATTAATGTTAAGGGGCTCATTATTGAACTCTGTGTTACAGTAGCACGCTTCGTATAGGTCTTAGCGAATTCGCCTTTCGTTCGTGCAAATTCGGGAAAAGCTTAAGCTTACACAAATTTCATAACTCTCGCGAATTTACCTTTTGCCTCTTACAAATTCGGGTACAAATCTCTCGGCGAACTTGCACAGGTTCAAAACATTTCCCGAATTTCAAATTCCATCCTTTATTTATATGTCAAAATCATCCGAATTTGCTCTCCTCAAAATCAACCGCATTTGTCCTCAACTTAGAATTTCTCGGCGAATTCAGACAACTCCAAGCTTTACCCGAATTTCAAGTTAAACCTATTTTATCAATATCGCCCAAATTTGCCTTCACTTCACCTTCATAACCAAAAACTCTTCAAGATCGACTACAAGCAAAAATTCATCGCATCTGCCTTCAAATCCGTGTTTTTGCTCAAATGTATGCGTTTCACACAGAACTTTGGTACGAACATTTCCGGATCTGACAAATTTCCCGTATTCTCTTTGTCTTTTACAGTGTTTGCGCGATTTAGGGTTTAAGGGTTTAGGATAAAATTGGAATCCCGCCCAAAATTGCTGTGTGTTCTTCGAATTCTGCGACTTGTTACTGTATGTCGAAAATCGCCCGAATTTCGTATGATTTTTCATTCGGCAAATTGCTCTATCGTTCGAAATTGCTTTGAAGAGCATGGCCTCCGAAATTGCTATGAACAGCATTTTGCCCCAAATTGCTTTGAATAGCATTTCACCCGAAATTGCTTTGAAGAGCATTTCGTCGGAAATTGCTTTGAATATTTTTTCGCCCGAAATTGCTTTGAATAACGTTTTGCCCGAAATAGTTTCGAAGAGCATTTCGCGCCGAGTTTGCTATGAAAAGCACTCCGCCCGAAATTGACCATCTCCCGAATTCCGCCTGAAATTTCTTTCGCCGAATTTGCTCTATTGCACGCTGTTTAAATCGGAAATTGCGAATACAACTAACGTACATTCATACATCACAACTTCCCCCGAATTCCATACTTGTCCATTCTCACTCATTCTACCGAAGTTAACTTACAAAGATGTGCAACGACAGTAAAGCTCTAATTGGATTGACTTAGAACCAAATTTTGGTCACGTCTATATAGTTGAGATCTCTATGCTAATTCTTTTGTGTGCATCCTTATCCTGCAAAAAGGTACAATGGTGCGCTCCGTCGAAGAGATCCTTGCGCCAGAAAAATGGGCCGAGAAAATACCAGCAACCTTGAGCTTGATCTTTCAAGAAAAATTGCCCAGACCCATAATACTCCACATAATACTCAATCATCCCCTCAAAATAGCCCTAACAATCACTGAGAAGATCCCAGAAGTGTACGTTCAACAATTCTGGGACACTCTTAAAAACCCACCTGGACCAAACACTACCAGCCTTATCGCTCAAATTGACAATACGCCTGTTATCCTCACTAAATTGTTTTACATACAACACTCAATCTCCCACTCTCCATACACACAGATCCACATCCCAGTGATAAAATCTCATCACTAATTTTATCATCATGGGATATAAACTCGGTCCTAGTCAAACGATCAGCCTTTCTGACTTCACTGCCAAAGACATTCCTCAACCTTGGCGCACTCTCTTTCTCATCGTCAATAAGTGCCTATCTCCAAAACACGGCGGACCCCACTGATGTAACCGCAACATAATGCTCATCTTTCACGGCACCATGTTGAACATAATGCTGGACCAGATCAAGCGACGGGATAACATCAAAGGGAAATGATGTCCTTTCCTACATGCGGTGGCTCCCAGTCTTTTTGAGACACTTCATGGACACATTTGCAGAGATCGAGAGACGGGACCCAACTGAGGCATACAACATACCCAAGCTCGGATCTCTCTACTCGTTCAAGATAAAATTCGACCGAGAGGTGATGATCATTCCAGACCATCTCCACCAACTACTTGACGCTAACACTCTGGTCGTCACCTACGAGCAAATAACCTAGTCCCCACGGTTTAGCACATCCCAATTGAACCTAACTCAGGAACAAGCCGACCCCACCAGCCAAGTCTAGGTCTAGGACGACCCGCATCTCAAAACGAAAACACAAGAGAAATCCAAAGGGGATGACAGAAGCAGCAAATAGGAACGACGTACCAAACACAAACACGACGTCCTCATCAGTCCTCCAGTCCACAAATAAGCCGGACTGAGCCCATAGGTACAGGGATGACTTTGTCTTCCCCCGAGTAGAAGTCGCGACATCGGCTCCAATCGCGCAAATTACCTCACTAGTGTCCTCACCACCCATAATTTTTGCATTTTCTAGGGCACATACAGTTTTTTCTGCACAACAGGCCTGGTGATCTGTCCCGAATGCTCTTCGATGTCTCTGTACTATATGTTAGTCAGAGACTGAGCGGAAGTCCCACAGCAGTTAACACAAGTACAGCTGTTGCATTGGGCCATTGATCTGAGCGAGTCTCAACATCGATGTCAACGGTGCGCCTGAGTGGCCCCGATTTCTCAAGTCCCGCGCAAACAGGCGGCACATCAGCACTTTCCTCTGATGTTGTGACGGCGGAACATCTTCGTGACTCCGCCCCATTATTTTACTCGGTCGTGAAGGTGGATACACTGAACGCTCGGCTTGATGAGTTCGCGAAAGACCTTGAAAATACAATCAAGACTAGCGACACACTTGGTACATCGACTCGCGACAAAGGCAAGGCCCCTGTTCGCGAAGAAGGTCCTCAACCTGATCTGACCGCTGATACAGACGGAGGCCCATGGAACGTTCCCATATCAAAGCTAATTGACGTCCTGATGGCCCGTCTCCACACTGCACCGAAACTCAGCGAACATGAACAGAAAGTCCTTAGACGACTCGAGGTCTCATTTAGTTGCCGAGGCGAGGCCCAGAATCTAAACAACAGCGCGACGACCCAGAGGATGAAGGTCGTCCCGATGGAGAAGATGCAAGACCCTCAGCCTCAACAGCAGCAGACAACCCTCAGCCTCAACAGCAGCAGAACAACCCGGACCGAAACACCTAGCCGAACCAAAACACCTACACAAACCAAAAAATTTGCCCGAATACTACCAAAGCAACCCAACAGTCCCCCTGCCTCAAAGAAGTCTCCTCACCATCAATGAGCCTTTCACTACCTAGCCCCACAAATCTAAAAATCCCCTCAAATCCTTCTTCTCCTCCTATTCTTTCCCTCCAGACAAATCAACCTTTCTTCGATCCTCATAAAGCCGTTGAAATTACATCACAACGATGATTGGATGACAAAGCCGATGGACCCAGCTCTTGCCGAAGGCTTAATGGAGAATACCAGGTTCTACCTGATGAAGGCAAACATAAGCCTATCTCTTATCGACGATGACGAACTCGAGGAAGGTGAAGACTATGCAGCCAAAATTCCAAAACTTCCCGAGCTTCTCAAATACACCGTCATTGACGAGGAAAGACCCCCCCCTGAAGTCGAAGATAGGAGAAGAGGTGAAATTTCCATGGGAAAATGCCAAAGTGGTGGCTCCATATCAAGAAGAAATTCGAATAAGGATAGGAGGAAGGAAGAAGATAGGATCATGAAAGCGGACGAGCTTGAACTTATAGTCTGTTTCACCTCTCAAGACCAAAAGCAGTTCAATATCTGCTCTCCCTCTGCCGAATACTCATGCTCAAAGGAAAAGGAGGTGATTGGATAGTCTCCGAAAAGAAGAGATGAAGAGATCCAGAATCCAAGAAATTCTAGGAGTTAAAAAGGATCGTTTTGGGATATAGATATACCTAACTTCATGGTACGGCGACCTGATGGGGCATACGAAGAGCTGAATGAAGCCGACCTCGCCTACATCAGAGGTGAAGACGTTGAACAGATGGTGAGAGACTATAGAACACTTGGAGCACTCAAGACTCCAGAACTCAGACTAGGCTACTACACTTTGAAAAGGTTCATTCTGCGCCAAGTCAAGTTCAATGCAACTCATGATCTTCAAATGGCGGTAGAGAGTAACATGAAGAAGGTGAATCTCACGAAGCCATATTTTCGAAGTCCCAGATCCAAGTTTTGGTGAAGGCCACATCACAAATGAAGACGACGATCCATCAGTGGTCTACATCAACTACAAATGAGAGAAGAGGCTTATGAAAACATCGGAGACTCACAAGTTCAGCGACGGAACCCACCTGATCATTCAAAACAAGCTTAGAAGCATTCTGGAGCAGCTAAGGTACGAAGAATACGAAGTCCAAGCCAAATACATGAAGCTGATTGAGACCATCTCTGAGAAAATATCCTTTCTTGCGATCGTATGAGCACTTCTTAGGACTCAGGAAATCTCCTTACGATCTGATGAGCCTGTAGAATACTATTTCTAATTGTGCTTGATTTTATTAGTCGTTCTTGTAACTTGGGGCATTTGTATAGTAGTCCTTAGATTAGGACTAATTTGATATTATACCAAGCTTTTTGGTATAAATACATGTAAAAGAATTGAGCTGAATAGGGAAAGTTTGAAAATTGATCCGAAAGGCTTGCAATTCAATTTCTAGAGAGAGAAACAGTAGTGACTTTCTCACTCTACTCGAATTCTCTCTCACGTTCCACATTGAGTTTTTCGATCGAATTTCATTGATCATCATAATTGTCGAATTACTTTGTATTCATGCCTAGGATCTTAGAGTTGTTAACCATAGGACCTAACAATTGATATCAGAGCAGATTCGTTCTGTTTTGAATAAAAAATTGTTAGATTTGGATCGAAATTCATTTTTTGGGTACTGTTCATCGTAACAGTTGGCGCGAAACTTTGTTGTCGATCCAATAGCATAATTCTGTGCTTAATTGACTTGAATTTGATGTTTCTGTGCTCAGTTAAGTGCTAATGTTGATTACGATCAAATCTGTAGCTTTTTGAACTTCGAATTGAGGATTGAATTGATTCTGCGTGTTATTGTTTGCGAAGAACATGAAGAACACGTTCTGATTTTGCTCAAATTCGACATATTTGCTTCATAACGTGTTTAATTGCTTGTTCGTGCGTAGTTAGCTAGTGATTGCGAGCGATTACCTAAAATTTCACTGTCTAATTCCTTGTTTTTGCTCGAATCTGTGATTAATCGTATTCTGTGAATTTTTCTCGATTGTTCTAATTTTTTCGCTAGGTTTACGATCGGTTAGTTTCTCGACCGAAAAACTTGGCGCGAGAATTTTTCTCGGTCAGAATACGAAGTCAGCGCTAGAATCGTCATCACCAGAAACGATTTTAGTTTCGAAATATTTCTCGAGCATTATTCAGCGAAAAACATTTTCGAGAGAGACTAATTTTGACTTCGCATGCGTAAAAACTTTCTCTCGAAAAACTTTTTCAGTCAAAAATTTAACGTTTGACCAGGCGAAAATCATTTACACGCGAGAGAAAACTCTTCTAGTCAACAATTTTTTGACTTGTCGAGAAACTTACTAATGTACTGTTTCTTTACGATCGAAATAAATTCACGATCAAGAAAATATTGCTCGACCGAATGAATTTGAGCAATTTATCTCGCTCGTGTAAAATATTTCGCTGACAAAATTTCTCGCACGAGAACAGTACTCAGTACATTCTATTTCGACGAAATTAATTTTCGATCAAACTTCAAAGATTGAATCGAAAATAATTCTCGTTTAATATTTCGAATCAAACGCTACTAACGAATTTTGTCACTTGTGAAGCACATTACATCATCTTCAAACCTTCAAAACAATTAACGAAGATCCTTCAACAACTCGACTACAATACAAAAATGGATGCATACTCGCTCGGAAATGACAACCGTCCGCCGATTTTGCAAAGAGGCGAATACACCGTGTGGAGAAGCCGCTTCCTAAATTTCATTTGCTCTAAAGCATCAAGCCGAAAATCTGTTGCAGCCTCTTGAAGAGGGACCGGCACAATTCTGGGTCCATGTACCCGGGGACGAAACAGCTACTCCTCCAATTCCACCTTCTAGGCGACTAAAGGAGCCTAGGGAATACTCTCTGGAGAAAGAGCTCGGGCTAAGGCTGATCTAGTAGCCAT
The DNA here is from genome assembly GCA_027422505.1 of Craterostigma plantagineum. NCBI lineage: Eukaryota > Viridiplantae > Streptophyta > Magnoliopsida > Lamiales > Linderniaceae > Craterostigma > Craterostigma plantagineum. The sequence goes on from JAPQWV010004480.1 coordinate 27,594, forward strand.
GAATACCCTCATGCAGGGCATCCCAACGATATATACAGACAAATTGATAGCCTCTCATCGGCTAAAGGGATGTGGGATGAGCTGCTGCATAGGATGATGCAGAGGACGGAAGTTGGCATAAAGGCCAAAAAGGCAACATTCTCACTGCTTAGACTCCTTCAAAGCAAAGCCGGAGGAGAGTCTATACGAAATCTACCAAAGATACCTCACTCTTCTCAACGAGATGAGGAAGATAGAAATAGCGAAGACCAACATGGAGACGAACATCAGATTTCTATCTTCTCTGCCCGCGGAATGGAAGAAAATATCCACTCATATTCGACAAAATAAAGATCTAGAGGAGTTGGATGTCCATGCCGTGTTTGGACAATCTAGCTCAGCATGAGGATGATATCAGCGAGATTCTCAAAGAGCAGAAAGGCAAACAGACCAAAGACATTGTTGCCTTAGTCTCTGAGAAGAGGAGCTCAAGATCAAGAAAGGAACAAGATCGTTAGGCGTCCTTCACCTTCAGAGTCGGAAGAAGAGTCAGAATCAGACGTTGAGCCGAATTTGAAAGCTCTAGAAAGCAATTAGCTCTCATAGGACAAATGATGAGCAAGAAGTACTTCAAGAAGAAGTCTTCAACCTCAGCCAATAGACTTCGGACTACAAGCTCTAAAAACAAAGAACGTTGCACCAGAGAGCTCCGAGGTCAAGAATCCTAAGGAAGCTAACAAATGCTTCAATTGTGGTAAGCCAGGTCACTTCGCCAGAGAGTGCACTCTTCCAAAGAAAAGAGATGCAAACTACTACTCCAGGAAGCTCCAATTGACGAAACAGAAGGAGCTGGAGTAGCTCTCAGGGCCGAACAGGACCAATGGCTCGAGGACACGTCGAGTTCTGAAGAAGAGAATCTAGCTCTCATGGCCCGTCTCGACAATGATTCAGACGCCGAAACATCCACTCAGACAGAAGACGACAACGCATCCACTTCGTCATAAGAGGTAGTCTCTTCTTCCACATTATTGACCATATTAGAATCATATCAAACACAATATGCTAACATGAAACGTGAACAGAAAAGTATAAGGGAAGTAGAGAATAAACTTAAGAGATCTCAGGAGAAGATAGATAGTCTCGAATCAGAACTTAGGAGCTCTAGTGCCAAAATAAAAGAACTTAATAAGAGCTTACATTCTAGAGAGACTAGTCAACCTCAATCAGACAGCATAGTGAAAAGATTAAGGAATTAGAAGATAGGCTAGCAAATAACTACAATTGTTTGGTTAGGGATATCAACGAGAAAGCCACCTTAAATTGTAGGAAACCGAAGCTACCTCTACGATCACTAACTTAGAAGCTCAATTAGAAATATCAAATGCTATGGTTAGTGAGCTTAGTAAGGAACTAGATGCCTGTCAAGCCGCTAAACTAACGGTTGGAAATAATTATGCTCTCCTAACCCATGAACGCAGGAAGTTATATGCTAAAATTATAAAATTAGGTGATCTTCTTACGCGTAGGGGACATTCTAACAGACGATATTCTTAAACAAGCCCAAGGAATAGAGTTCTATAAACCAATAGAAGGCATAGGTTACACTAACCCACATGTTTACGGAAGAAAAAAAATATGATATTAAGAACATGGGTTTAGCTGCAACCTCTCTTAGAAACATTACGGAATCGACATATGAAAATGCTTCGATTCATCTATTAGACAAACCTCACATGGGCCTGAAATCCCCTTTGACTACAATGAACTAAATGAAAGAGACAAAAATAGGAACCATCTCTAACTCCGTCAGTGATTTAGTTCCAAGTTCTACTCCTGATTCTCAAACCCACTACGAGGAAGTCAAAAGGTTAATTATCAAAATTTCTCTACACAACCCCCTATCATAAAACAGATAGAGGAGTCACAGGCAAAACTAGATAAAGAAAGAGAGAATTTCAAAGCTGAAAGGAAAAAATTCGAAAGGAGATGGAAAATCTCAAGGCTTCCTCATCCTCCCAAGCTGCCTCTCACGCTATTTTAAAAAGCGTGAACATTGAAAAATCGCCTCGAAAGATCAAAAGAGCATTAATGATTCTATTAAAAGTGCTAAGACTAATTCTATTTCACCTACGTCACA
>JAPQWV010004481.1:0-29708 GCA_027422505.1 Craterostigma plantagineum
GAATATGGAATGGAATAGTTGGAGGCATTGGCTTAGGCTTCGCCAATTTCGTGCTGTTCAGCGCATTCTTTTCCTCCTTCTACATAGGAGCTCTTTACAAACCACTATCACCAGCAGTTTGTCCAAGTTTTTAAGGTAAAAAAAAACCTTGTTTCTTCATTCATCTCTGCAAATGACAGAAAAAAAGTACCTATAACGTCGTCGAAAATTCCCTTTTTCCCAGGTGTTCTTCGCCCTGCAAGTTTCGTCCATTGGAATTTCGCAAAGCGGCAATCTTTTAGCGAATTTCAAGAAGTCAAGGATGCAGCTGCTTCTATATTCGAGATCGTCGATCAGCAAAACCGAAGATTGATTCAAGCAGCGAAGATGGGCTAAAATCGAGTCTTTAAAAGGCGAAATCATTTTCCAGAATGTTAGCTCAGATATCCCTCAAGGCAGACATCCCAATTTTCAAAGACCTAAGCATGATTATATCAGCTGGGAAGGTACAACTTATTTTTGAGCTCAAATAACACCCATTTTTTCTCCACACGCAAATGAAATCGTTCTTGCATCTTTTTCTTCAGACAAACGCACTCGTTGGAGAAAGTGGAAGTGGTAAATCAACGGTGATAAGCCTACTGCAAAGGTTCTACGATCAAGACTCGGGCCACATATTCTTGGATGGGATAGACATACGCAAGATGACCTAGGTGGCTTAGGCAACAAATGGGGTTAGTGAGTCAAGAAACGATTCTCTTCAACGAGACAATTCGAGACAACATATGCTACGGAAACCTAGGAATTTCGTCAGAAGAAGAGATCGTCGAAGCTGCAAAAGCTGCAAACGCACACAGCTTCATATCAGCATTGCCTAAGGGATACAACACTTACGTCGGGGAGAGGGGCATGCAGTTATCAGGCGGGCAGAAGCAGCGTGTTAGCTATAGCTCGTGTTATCCTCAGAAACCCTAAAATACTTTTGCTCGACGAGGCGACGAGCGCATTAGACGCCGAGTCTGAGCTTTTGGTGATGGACGCTTTGGATAGAGTTAGGGTTAACAGAACGACGATTATCGTCGCCCATCGCCTCTCGACTGTTAAAGGGGCTGATGTCATCGCGTGTGGTGAAAAATGGGGCCGTCGCCGAAGGGGTTCGCATGACGTCTTGGTCAGAATAGCGGTGGTATATATGCGAGCTTAGTCGCACTCAGTGCAACCTCAAAATAAGGAAGAAGACATTAATTAGTTAAGCAAACATGGAGGGGATACATAAGAAAGGAAGACTGAGAAAAGACCCTAGCTAGATAAGCCATATGCAGTTTTTCTTTTCATATCTATCTCAATCGACTTGTCGATGCGTCGGAAGTATCTTTAGAGGATTACGTTAGCCGCGTTCTGATTTTCTTCAGCTGGGCAGCAACTCTTTCATATTCGTTCCTCTCGCTGGGAGACTTAGCAGAGCAGCTAAGTCCCAAATCCAAAATAGAAACGACGCAGTGCAATAGATTATCATCGAAATTGTTTGTTGCAATCAAATTCGCATCGACGACTCGAATAACTTCGTTGGGCATTGAGCCATTTACCCAATCCCTTAGCGTTACATCTTCGGGAAAACATTTCATCGCTCGGCCTTTTCCCCGTAAAGGTCTCCAGCAGCATTATCCCGCAGCTATACACGTCGCATCTCGTGGAAACTATGCCTCCGAACCATATTCTTCAACCAATATTTGTTCGTTCAAGCAAAACAAGAAAAAAATATTACAATGTACAACTATATAAACAAATATGTGATTAGAAGGTCCATAATGTATGCGCACCTGGAGCCATAAGCCGAGCGTCGCGAGGGTCGTAGTGTGTGTCATGCTTTCTCCTTCGTTCAGATACTTCGTAATGCGAAATCGCTAATACGTGCCACCATATCTTCGTCTAGGAGGAACGTTTCCCGGCTTCAAGTCACAGTGAACCACCGGCATCGAATAACCGTAATGGAGATACTCCAATGCACTTGCAACGTCGATCATTACGTCGAGTCTTTGCGTGATGCTTATACGTTGGTTTTCTTCGGATACAACAACTTCTCCAAGCTGCCATTTGCATGTATTCTAATACGATCGCCTTGAATTCTTGATTCGTGCAACTCCCGAGGACTCTAACGAGATTTCTGTGGCGAAGATTTCTTAAAGTTTCGCATTCGACTTCAAAAGACCTCAAAGAACGTTCTAGCTGAATGTGAAAAACTTTCACGGCCAAGGCGGTTCCATCTCTTAGTACGCCTTTATAAACCGAACCGAAACTTCCCTTCCCGAGTAGATTATTGTCGCCGTAATTTCCAGTAGCATGCAATAGGTCGTAATAAGAGAATCTTACGGGTTGTCCCGTAGCAAGTGCATCGACATCAGTTGGAGGACTCGTTTTTCCTTCGATATCTCATCGCTGCATACGCCAAGAATACTGCAAAAACTAAGGCTATTCGGCTCCGATTCATAAGAAATTAATAATGGTAGAAGTATCTTTTTCCTTGCTCTGTGGTTGAGAGTCATGGCAAGATAAAACCTTGAACCTTGAGGGGCCACACAGTGCGTCATTGAACATGAATGATTGACTTGTGAAATTTGAAAAGGACCACCAGTAGGGATCTCTCCTGATAATTCATTGAATGAAACATTGAAATACTCTAGAGATTTAAGATCTTCTAGCGACTTTGGAATTGTCCCGTTGAGTTTATTGTGAGAAAGGTCCCAAAGAAACTAAACTGGTCATGCCTCCAATTGATTCGGGAATCGGGCCTTGGAAATCGTTATTGGCCAAAGAAAGATTAACTAGCTGAATTAAACCGCCAAATGTTGTAGGGATTTCACCCGAGAATTGATTCATTGACAAATCAATAGATCCTACAGACTTCAAATTTTCCTATTTCTGGAGACAGAGAACCAGTTAGAGAATTTGAGGAAATGCTAAGATTTGAGAGACCTCCCAAGTTCCAAAGGCTCGCAGGTATACTCGAACTTAAGTTATTGTGATCGAGAGATATCTCTTGTAAAGATGATATATTTCCCAAGCATTCTGGTATTGGACCTGTGAGCTGATTGGTACTCAGATATATGCCTCCCCAACTCTTTAGTTGGCAGAGTACGCTTGGAATGAGTCCTTCTATTCTGTTTTGGGTAAGATAGAGTATTTGAAGGCTCTGCAAGTTATGTAATGTGGATGGAATCTCTCCGGTCAAATCATTGTTACCTAAACTCAACGTTAGTAGCCCTGTTAGGTTACCAATTTCATTAGGAATGCTACCTTTGATGCCACACCGATAAGCAAACAATCTGGTAAGAGAAGAAGATAGATTTCCAATAGAAGCTGGTATGTTACCATGTAGTGGATTTTCATCAAATGTTAGTAGTGCTAAGTATTTACAGTTCGCCAACGAATCGATGAAGCTCAGTTCAGAGTTAGATGTAAAACGATTAGAACCCAAGCCCAAAATTTGTAAGAATCTTAAATACTCTCCTATGGAACTAGGAATTGGACCAGTGAGGTGGTTTCCGTAAAAGTCCACCCAAATTAGCTTAGAGCAATTAAGATGGAGTTTGGAAAACCTCCGCTAAAGTCATTGCCTCCAAGATAAAGCCTTCAAGATTAGGCAGAAAATAACCTAATTTTGATGGAAGATCACTGAAAGTCTGTTTTCTACGAGTTGAAGTATTACCAAACTGGTAATGTTATATATATTCATTGGCACGGAACCACTTAGTTGGTTGGCCCCTAACTGCAGAACCTCAAGCTCCTTAAGTTCCCCTATTGCACTTGGTATCTTTCCTGCACATTAACATAATAGGTTTAGTGCCGACATAATGGAATAGCAATCAAGTGTGAAGGATTGACCGAGGAATATGTACCAGTAATATTGTTATATGGCACCGATAAAATTTGAAGCTTAGAGCACAATGAAATATTTGACGGGATTTCGCCGTATAGCTCATTAGCGCCTAAATCAAGTTCTCTGAGCTCCGGAAGACGAAGACACATATCATTCGGAAGTGTGCCGGATAAATGATAATTCTCAGGCAAGCTTAAAGTTTGAAGTGTTGATATGTTGAAGATGCTCGACGGTATCGAACCAATAAGTCGATTTCTCGGTAAATTCAAAAATATAAGGCTACGAAGTTTCCCCATCCATTCTGGTAAAGTCCCTTCAATGTAGTTGCCGTCCATATCGAGATATACCAGACTCGTCAAATTAGCAAGCGAAGAGGTAGAAAACCTGTTAGTGATTGCCCTTCATCAACAGCGTTTGAGATTGCGTAGACTTCCTACTGATTCTGGAATCATACCCTGGAGAGAGTTTAACGACACGTCCAACTCATAGAGATTCGATTCGTTATTAGCAAAAGAGGCGTCGAGGAGCGAATCCAAGCTCGTAAAGCTGTTGTTGTTCGCATAAAGAACTCGAGCCGAGGCAAGGATGCAAAGCAAGAAGGGACCTCCCCCGTGAAGCTATTTTCGCCTATGCTTACGAATCTCAACCTTCGCAGGCGTGACAAATCGCCAGGAATAGTCCGAAGAAGTTATTACCTTCCAAGTCGAGGGAGATGAGGAAAAGAGAGGTTTCCAAGTTCGGGCGGGATTTCGCTGTGAGGCCCATGGAAGAGATGTTCAAAGAAGAGACTCTGTTACGGTGTCGTTTCCCACATGTACTCCAACCCAACTGCATAATGGAGATGCAGCTGTCCAATTTTGCATGATAATGTTGTAAGGATCGTTTGTGATTTTGGATTTGAGAGAGAGAAGGCCGAACTGATCAGTAGTAGCATTCTGCATGGTAGATAATGATGATTGATAATATTACAAGAACATAATAGGATTATTGAACATATGAGAGAAAGATGTTGAAGAAGAAGAACTTCCGTAACATTTCAATATGACAGAACATCAATAATGATACATAGTAGTTTAATATACACAAAGACAAAACATGATGCCACACTAACAATCATTCAATGCATTAGGTGAATAATAATGATATTTTCACCAATTATTGACATAAGGACATAATTGATAGAACCATTTATATTATTAAGAAAACTTAATAATTAACACTCCTCCTTAAGTTTTTTCTTGAATACCCCAAGCATGCACCTTTGATCTTCAAATGTTCCTTTCTGCAATGCTGGGTTTAAAACATCAGCAGCTTGCTCGTTAGAATTACAGTGAAGTAGCTTGATCTCGTTGCTCGCTTCAGCTTCTCGTAATGCATGAAACTTAACCTTTATGTGTTTAGATCGGCCATGGAAAACAGGATTTTCGCCATAGAAATTGCAGATTTATATCAACCCATATCACTGTCGCCTCAGATTGTTTCATGCTCAAATCTTCCATAAGTTTCGTAGCCAAATTGCTTGATTCGCCGCACTAGCAGCTGCAATATATTCAGCTTCGGCGGATGATTGAGCTACTACTTCCTGCTTCTTTGAGCTCCAAGAAAACACGCCAGACCAAGATTAAATACGTAGCCCGAAGTGCTCTTCGAGTCATCATAACTACCAGCCCAATCACTATCGGAAAAACCTTGCAGCACTCCATTTTTCACAGGTTTAAACTGAACGCCATAATCAATAGTACCCTTGACATACCTGAGAACGCGTTTTGCTGCGGCCATATGCTTCTCCTTCGGTTCTTGCATGAATCTGGATAAAAGCTGCTCGCAAACATCAAGTCCGGCCTTGTAGTCGTCAAATATAAAAGACTTCCTACCAAACTTCGATAAGTGGTAAAATCAACATCATCACCTGCATCTTCTTTAGTTAATTTCTCATGAGCAACTAAAGGCGTTGAAACAGGTTTGCAATTCTCCATCTTGAACTTCTTTTAATAGCTCCATAGCGTACTTCTGCTGAAAAATAAAAATACCACTCGTACTTTGCTGAATTTCCATTCCGAGAAAAATAATGCGTCTCTCCCAAATCAGACATCTCGAACATTTTTTCCATCTCAGCCTTGAAGGTGCTCATTTCCTCGACGTTACTCCCAGTTACAAGTAAGTCATCAACATATAAAGAAATAATCAATATTTTCCCATCTCCGCTCTTCCTTGTATAAAGAGTAGCTTCAACATCACTCCTCCTGAAACCAGAATTAATCAAGTAAGTATCTACCTTGCTATACCACGCCCTCGGAGCTTGCTTCAAGCCGTAGAGCGCCTTCTTTAGCTTGTAGACTCGATCTTCTTTATCTTTCACTTCGAATCCCGGAGGTTGATCAACAAAATTTCTTCCTCAAGCTCTCCATTTAGAAATGCAGATTTTACATCAAGGTGAAAAAGCTTCACTTGTTTTGAGCCGCAAGAGCGATTAGCAACCGTATAGTGTCATGTCTAGCAACCGGCGCAAACGTATCATTGAAGTCGACACCATGTTGTTGTGCATATCCCTTGACAACAAGCCTTGCTTTCAGCTTGTTCAAGGATCCATTGGGGTTCATCTTTGCCCGGTAGACCCATTTTACACCTAGGATATTTCGGCCATTTGGTCTCTTGACTAACTCCCACGTCTCGTTCTTGTTGATCGCATGAATTTCTTCTTTCATAGCTTGAATCCAACCTTCATGTTTTGCAGCTTCGTGATAGCTAGATGGTTCAACAAAAGCGATGTTGCATTTCTCGTAATTTCTGCAAGCGACCTCGTCTTTCCTTTTACCGGTTCATCGTCGACGTCATCATTTACCTCTTGTTGATGCTCGCGTTTTTTATCTAAAATTTCAGCAGCTACATAGGTTTGCAACTGAGGATTTTCATGCTTTATTTTACCTTCTTGCCAATCCCAAAAAGAATTTTCATCCACACGAACATCCCGGCTAATAATAATATTTTTCTCCTTCACGTCGTAAATACGGTATCCTTTAGATTTGGGATGCATAACCCAAGAAAATACCAACCTTCGACTTGACATCAAGCTTGCTCCTTCTTTGAGTTGGAATGTGAAAAAACAACATGAGCCAAAAACTTTATGTGATTTACGGATGGTTTGACTCCACTCCACTTCTCAATCGGCGTCTCATCTTTTAACGCACTCGTCGGCAATCTGTTTTGTAGATAAACGGAAGTATACGCAGCCTCTGCCCAAAAATTGTTTGGTAGATTTTTCTCGGTCAAAAGACATCGCACCATCTCTACGACACTTCTATTTTTTCTCTCGACGACGCCGTTTTGCTCCGGAGTATAAGACGTAGTAAGTTGATGATGTATTCCTTCATCTTCGCAAAATTGTTGAATGCATTTGAGTTGAACTCCATACCATTATCGGATCTCACAGCTTTAATTTTGCATCCACTCTGAACTCTCGACCATCTTCTTGAATTTTTTAAAAATTCCAAGAAACTTGAGACTTGAATCGTATAAAATAAATCCACGCCATCCTCGTAAAGTCATCAATGAATAAGACAAAATATTATTTCCGCTCAGAGATTCCGTCTTCATTGGACCGCACAAATCCGTATGTATCAACTCGAGCTACTTTTCGCCCTCCAAGTCGAAGAATGCGGGAAAGGTAGTCTATGTTGCTTTCCCATTTGACATGAAGCGCACATTTCATCGGGTTTTTGTATCTCGGGCAGATTATAAACCATCTCCTTTTTGTAGAGCAAGATCAAAGAATCATAGTTGCAATGCCCAAGTCGTTTGTGCCAAAGACTAGAGTCGACAACTTTCGCCATTTTTCGCACTTTCGCCAATAAAACTCCAATTTATCGGAAATGTTTTCTCAACCATAGGTAGCTCAGCAACAATATTATTTTGCGAATCATATATGTAGCAGCATTTCTTCTTGAAGATTAGAGAGTAATCATTTTCCATCATTTGAGCGACACTAAGCAAATTTTGCGTCAACGAAGGTATATAGCACGTTGTGAATGCGCTTAATACCTCGTTTTGTTGGAACAACTACGGACCCTTTTCCTTGAGCTTGAACTACATCACCATTGCCAAGCTTTACTTTCGTATGGATTGAGTTGTCAAGAGTTTCGAAAATAGCTTTATCTTTCGCCATATGACTCGTGCACCCGCTGTCGACGTACCAAGTAAGATTCTCCCTGATTCTTCAACTTGAGTGGCCATAAATAAACTTCCTTTAGCTTCTTCTTCCTCTTCTTCAGTATAATTAAGCTGCTGCCCCATTTTTGGATAATTATTTTTCGCCTTCAAACGACAATATTTCTCGACATGGCCATATTTCTTGCAAAACCGACATTGGATTTGTGGTTTCCTTTATGCCAACAATCTTCTCTTGATGGTTGGTCCTCCCACATGTATTACAAGGTGGAAATCTGCCCCGATTTTCAGAAACTTTCGAAGTCATCGGAGATTTTCCTTTGTCGATTTTTTGCTCCGAATTCTTCTTGTCATATTTCTTCGAGAAGTTTCCTTTGTGTCTTGCTTGCATAGCTCCTTCCGTGGATACTCCATCATCGAGTCTCATGAGTGATCTTTGCTCATGCGCTTGTAGCTTACTTATAATTTCAGCCACGCTCAACTTCGAAAGATCGCACGACTCCTCAATTGCCGTCACTTTTGCTTCGAACTTTTCCGGGAGGCTAACCATTATCTTCTCCACCACTTTAGCATCCGCAACATTCTCTCCAAGCAACCTGATCTTATTTACGAGATCAAGTAACTTAGATGAGTACTCCTTTACGCTTTCACCATCCTTCATCTTCAAAAGTTCGAACTCTCTTTTTAGTGTTAAGAGTTTGATTGATTTAACTCTAGCACTACCTTCAAACTCCTCCTTGAGCTTGTCCCAAACCTCTTTGGAGATTCGAGCGTCATGATTCTCGTGAATATAACATCCGATAAAGCCGAGTGAAGACATGTTAAAGCCCTCGGTTTCTTTGCTTTTGTTCTTCGAAATTCTTTATCTGCGCCATCGTCGGATCTGCCCCTAACGGTGTTGGATCTGCTCCTTTCTCCACTGCTTCCCATAGATTTAAAGCTTGAAGATAGGATTTCATCTTGATGGCCCATATATGGTAGTTCTCTCCTTCGAATTGTGGAGGTCCGGTCCGGTGCCTAAGAAGTTGCTTGAAGACATCTTGATCTTGATCTTGTTGAAGCTTTTGGTCCCTTAAGATCTAAGCTCTGATACCATTTGATAATATTACAAGAACATAATAGGATTATTGAACATATGAGAGAAAGATGTTGAAGAAGAAGAACTTCCGTAACATTTCAATATGACATGAACATCAATAATGATACATAGTAGTTTAATATACACAAAGACAAAACATGATGCCACACTAACAAATCATTCAATGCATTAGGTGAATAATAATGATATTTTCACCAATTATTGACATAAGGACATAATTGATAGAACCATTTATATTATTAAGAAAAACTTAATAATTAACAATGATGATGATGATGATGATGATGATAAACATGTATGAACAACGTTTATTTGTTATGTGTTGATCGAGTGAGACGTTGATTACTCTCGTAACTTCCCAAAATACTATCGTGAGACAAATGGAAAAGCTCTCTAGCCTGAGCTTTATTCTTGTTACGACCTATTTTGAAAGTGATGATAGGATAATGTAGGAGAAAGAGAGAGACGAAGTAGAAGACGAGATTTCAGAAATATAGATAAGGAGATTAAGGTAGACGAAGACAATTCAATAATATGTTTTTCCTGTCCTAAGATCATCTCTTCGTCAGTATTTATCCTAACTTAAACTATAACTAACCTCAACCCTAACATGGACCACTAACAGCCACTTACCAATAACCACATTATGCCTACTAACATGGCTAACGACTAAGACACGAAGACCAAGTACTGGGACAACTATTGACTAATTCCAAACTATACTGCCAAGCTATAACTGCCACGTACGTAACATTCCTTCCCCCTAAAAAAGCTCCTTGTCCTCAAGGAGAAATTCCGGACTTATCTTAGTGAGCTGATGATATTCTTCTTGATTCACTTGGGGAAGTTCTTGAACCACGCATTGCTGGGATAACAATTTGAGGCATATCATCGTTGTTATCCACAGCTTCACCTTCTTGGTTACTCACCGCCCCAGTTCCCCCTTCTAGATCAATTGCTTCAATCAAGAACAATTTCTTGCAACGATGATTAGGTCCCCATCGTTCATCGCAATTATAGCATAATCCTTTAGCTCGACGTTCCGCGATCTCTGATTTTTCTACCCTCTTGATTGGTAACTGGTCCATACTTTCGTACTCTTGGTTTCGGCTTTCATACAAACGCGCTAGTCCAATTGCCGAGGAAAGAGAAATGGGTTTTTGGGCTTGGACATCCACTTTTAAATTGTCTTTTAAGCCACTGATAAAACAACCGACCTGTTGTTCCGAGGAAAGCTTGCCGGCACGTAATAACAACGAGAGAATTGAGTTTGATACTCTCGCACCGAACCAGTTTGTCGCAGCTTTGTGAGTGCACCAAAAAAATCTTGGTACTGATTTGGGCCATACGTCTGAAAAGCTCCTCAACCAGTTGATGCCATGTGATATGGATGTCACCCTTTTCCTCTTTTACTAACTGATACCATAGTTGAGCATCCCCTTCAAAATTCCATGACGCCAACGCAATCCGTTCTTCTTCGGGAGTTTGATTGTAATCAAAGAATTGATTAGCGCGATACACCAAACTAGTTGGATCTTCAGAACCATCATATTTTGGAAAATCAGCTTTACCACTTTTGGACGAAACCCATGCGTCGTTCCAGAAGTTGTTCCCCTGTTGCCACTATGGGACTGTTTATTATGAGAGTTTTCGCCTTCAACGCGTGTGTGAACCTCCGTCTGGATTTCTTGCCGGAAGGAATTGAACATAGAAAGCATGCTCTGTTGCATTTTTCAAACATGGCCTGGAACTTCTGATCTTGTGCGGCCGAATTTGCTGCCATTCTGCTCGAATTTCGTCGAACTGTAGATTACTCATGCCGGGCTCTGATACCAAGTTGTTATGTGTTGATCGAGTGAGACGTTGATTACTCTCGTAACTTCCCAAAATACTATCGTGAGACAAATGGAAAAGCTCTCTAGCCTGAGCTTTATTCTTGTTACGACCTATTTTGAAAGTGATGATAGGATAATGTAGGAGAAAGAGAGAGACGAAGTAGAAGACGAGATTTCAGAAATATAGATAAGGAGATTAAGGTAGACGAAGACAATTCAATAATATGTTTTCCTGTCCTAAGATCATCTCTTCGTCCAGTATTATCCTAACTTAAACTATAACTAACCTCAACCACTAACATGGACCACTAACAGCCACTTACCAATAACACATTATGCCTACTAACATGGCTAACGACTAAGACACGAAGACCAAGTACTGGACAACTATTGACTAATTCAAAACTATATGCCAAGCTATAACTGCCACGTACGTAACATTATTATGAAAAATGAGAATGCTATTGCAGAGATTTGAATGATGTGGTTGTTCGACACACTGTAATATTGTGTAAAGATGTGTTTGAAAACAGATTGAGAAATGAAGTGTCGATGACACTATGATAACATGCCTGGCTTTTTAGATCGCCGGCGATCATCTTAGTCAGCCGCATTAATTGCAAGAATTATGGCATTATTAAATGCAAGGAAGAGTTATTGGATCTTCTTCGATTTCTTTGTCTGCGGAAACGAAATAGTCAGAGGAGAGTTACTTAATTTCTCCTTGTCAAAAAACTGTAAAATAGTATCCTATGTTTACCTTGTAAACCAATTTAGTCCCCGATGTTCGCTGGGACAATTTAGTCCCCGATGTTATCGAGAATGAATCAAGTGGTCCTTCCATCAGTCCGGGCGTCAATTTAGACGGCGATGCTATATTACGACGGCTTTAGCGATGGATATTCCATCGTTAAATGAAAAAAGTTAAAAAAAATGATGAATTAAACATTAAGAATGAGGAAAAAATCCCAAAAAAAGGAAAAAAATTCAAAGTATAGAGTAAAAAATTAAGAAAAACAAGAGAATATTATTATAAATTATATAAAATAAATAATAATAATAATAAATAAAAACAAAAAAAATGATAAATTAAATATTAAAAATGAGGAAAAAATCCAAAATAAGGAAAAAAATTTAGAAAAAGAGAATAAAAGTCATAAAATAAGAGAATATTATTAATAAATTAAATAAAAAATAAATAGTAATAAGTAACAAATAATAATAGAAAATAAATAAAAAACAAAAATTAAAATAAATTCTCGATTTTCGTCATTGTCCAGTTAACGGCGACGCAATCATCCCATTATATTTGTTAAAAAAATTCGAGAATGGAAGGATTCCGTACTCATTAACTTGGCAATGACGATCTTCATAAAACTTTTAGAGGCATTTTTTATCCTTAATTTTTTCCAATTTATTTTATTTTTAATAAATAAATATATTTTACTTTTCCTTTTTAAATCTTAAATTTATATTTACCTTTTTCTATTTAGTTTTGGTTTATTATTATTTATTTATATTACTATTTTTTTATTTATCTCTTGTTTTTTTTTTAAATTTTTACTCTATTTTTTTAAATTTTTTCCTTTTTTGGATTTTTTCTCATTTTTAATTTTTAAATTTATTTTTCTATTTTAATTTTATTATTTATTTTTATTATTGTTTATTTTTTATTAATTTTTTAGTAATGTTCTTTTGTTTTTTGAATTAATTTTGTTTTCCTATTTTTGGATTTTTACCTCATTTTTAATGTTTAATTTATTTTTTTTTTAAACTTTGTCGCTAATGCCGTCGCAAATAGCATCGCGTCTAAATTGACGCTCGTCTCTGGGACTAAACTGGTCTCCGCGAAACATCGAGAACTAATTTGTTCACCGAATAAACAGGGACTATTTTAAGCTTTTTGCCCATTTCCTCCTCTTCTGTTCACATGCATTATTATCAAGGCAATCCTTTGACTAGAATATAAAAGACTTCATTACTTTTCTTCATTATTAAGGTAAACCTTCGCCTATAAAGTTATATTCGAGGCATTAGACGCACGCAGTAGAGGAGCATATTCAATTATCATGGTGTGGTTTCCAATGCAAATATTAGTAAGATCTTGGCGTTTGACCCTTGTTTTAAGATAATATTACAACAGCCCCTAATAAACTTATGTTATTAATTTTTCTTCCTGCATTGCAATAATTTATTTCTTGACGGTCATAATTCCTGAATTCTGACATATATTTTAGGATAACCATACTGATGGGGTCCTGTCACAATGGATGTAAAAACACACTAAGTACTAAACTGATGTTGGACGTGATGTTGGACTAACACTCACTGTGACTCGTAAACGCACATCGGAAATATGAATACTTAGTGACAAAACGAAACGGACACGAGAGATGATTTTATGCAGCAAGTCAACTAACTTGGTGCGTGCCTGGCGCAAAACTTCACTATAAAGATGAATTACAAACTATCAAAAAGGATAGTTAAAAACTAGTCTAGCGAAACTACGAATCAAAAAGGATTCTGAAAACCTACAAGATCTAGCGATCTCTGAAAAGCTAGACTAAAAGAAATACTCTTTCAAGATACGAAACTCGCTCAAAGATGCTCTGATTTTCGCTCGTGTAAAACTCCGTGTATTCAAACGGTTAAGTCCTTCGACTATATAGGTATTGGACTCGTTAAAGACTTGTCCAACGACTTGGCAACCGCCCTCAACGTCCACTAACGTCCACTAAGGAGATTGGTCCGTTAGTAACCGTTGGGACTCGACTTGGTCAGCTCCAGACACTTGGTCTTCACTTAAGCTCCAAGTCTCCTATTTTTAGTATGCTCTCTTCCTATTTTTTGCTCTAGCTCATCCACACTTCTTCTACGCGGTTTGATCAATCCATCCCTTAACTATAACCTGCACAATACTAAGAAAAAAGCCATGTCATCAATAAAATTAGTTTTAGGCATTAAAGATAAAACAAAGGTAGGGAACATTCTCGGTCAACAAATGTTGACTAGAATGTTACCCCAACATTGCTAATGCTGAAAGCTCAACATTAACATATACTTTAAGTCCTTCAACCGTCATAACTCCGATTCTGACGCGCTCGAATACTAGCAAGTGTACTAGGTCGTGCAAGTAGTATAAAATGGACAAGTCCAAGTATCGATCCACGAGGACAGCTCGATTAATTTGAAATATTATTCTGAAATTTAACTTAGACTAAAACGGGTTTTATATTTTGTGGATTTAATAAAATAAAATGCAGATAAAAATTAACATAATTAAAACAAGAAAGAAAATGGATAAACCAACGACGGATGTGGTCAAGGCACGTGCTTGGCACAAAATATTCCTACGTATTAATATGATTGATTTTTGTCTAAACAATATAAATCTAGTTAAGGTAGAAATCCCTAAAATAATCGCTACTCGTTTGTCCAGCAATAACGATCCTAATCGAAAGTGAACCAATCAACTATATGTCTATATGATTGTAGTTGCCCCGCACGCATTCGACTTTATGAATTTCCCCGAGTTTAGACGCTTTCGGCGCCTAAGGTCTCGGAAACCACACAGACGAAACCGAATTCCATTTCTGGTCGGTTTACGTCGTGGTACTCGCTATCTATTGTTCTAACCGGTCTAATCACTTTGTCTGTCTCATAAACCAATCAAAGGTCATGCACATGTGATCAGACATACGCAAGCACTAAACTCAGATAACGAACACGTAACTTAAATTATATAATTAAATAAAATACCAATAGCACCAACACACAATTATGTTCGGCCTAACACGCCCTTAACCACACAAGTAAATTAAGCTAACATGGGGACAATCGTAATCAACAAAACGTAGTTGAAAATAGGATATTAAGAAAGAAATACGCCCCTTCCCGACGCTTGAGTTGTCACGCGTCGCCTCGGTTTTTCTCCCTCGTGGAAGAGGCACCTTGGAGACCCTCGTGGTCGTGCAAGTTGCTTTCTCAGTTCTTCTTGGTCGTCGTGAAACGCCCGCTGATTCGCTCTAGCTTTTAATAGATGGCTAAAGGCCAAGTGGTTCACGATTGCGCGGCCTTCTTATCTTCATTGTATACTTTTTTCTCCATCCTTGAACGCAGAAAGTCTACGGGTAGCCAAAAGAATAGAATTTATTTCTTTAATAATTCCTTGAGCCTTGTGCGTGGTCTAGCAATCTCGTTACTTGCTCTCTTTTGTCCTATGCAATGATTGGTGATACCAATACTCAAGCTTCCCAATTCAGTCGATTGATAAGTAAATTATGGGGGCTTCAAATAATCCTATTGGTCTACAAACTCGTGATAGCCCCAGATATTCCCCGTATTTTTTCTATCTTTTACTACCTATATGCCACATAAGTAATGAGAAGTAATCCTAAGATATAGGAAGATAATTCGACAAATAATAACTAATAACAAGCTTTTACGGGGAATAAAAGATACTTAAAATCCTAACTTATCAGATTCCTATAGAAATGAATAATTGTAGAAGTATTTATTTTTCTTCTTGCTATGTGATGTTGAGGTTCATGGCAGGATGAAACCTTAAACCTCGCTGGACCACAAAGTGCAGGGTTGGACATGAATGATCGACTCGTGAAATTTTTAAACGGTCAATTTATATGGATTTCTCCAGATCAGTCATTGAAAGACACATCGAAATATTCTAAGTATTTTAGGGCCTCGAGAAAACTCTGGGTCGTTCCGTGAGGTTCGTTATGAGAAAGGTACAAATACCATAAACTCTCCCGAAGGCCTTGTAGTTGGGTTCAACCCCCCGAATGTTATAGGAAGATCACCAAAGTATTGGTTCCATGACAGATCAATAAATAATGCAGACACTAAATTCCAATTTCAGGAGGCAGGGATCCTCTACTAAAGAATTTGAGGAAATGGAAAGACTTAAAGAGACCTTCCAAGTTCCAGAGACTTGAAGGTATCTCGAATCAAGATGTTCTCCTAAAATATATATAAATATATATATAATTATATATATATATATATATATGTATTGGTTTTGAGAGAGAGAAGGGCCGACGATCAGTAGTAGCAGTCTGCAGGTAGATGATGATGATGAGATAAACATGTACGAACAACGTTTATTATGAAAAGGGAAGAGATGGTTAATGTTGCAGAGATTTGAACGTAGTTTGAGTTTCCTAATTCCATAATGAGAAGCGATATTCAGATCGAAAGGGAGTGATTCAGTAATGTAATGCGTAATGAAGAATATGAGAGAGCACATATCTGCCTGTTTCTTTATAGATGGCACTTGTGATCCAACATGCACGCAAAAATAGAAAAAAAAAAAAACAGCTCGAAGACTAGGACAAAGATAAGTGTGGAAAAATTAGTCTTGTAAGAAGATACTATCAGGTCAATATTTGATTTTGGGTGCTACTATTTGCACCCCCTCTAAGGGGTGGAAAACCTTGAAATTTGAAAAAGTTATTTGCTCATTCTTCAAGAACAGTTATTTTAATTAATTTTATTTCGCGCATTAAATGACCATAACATTAACAGTAATACTTTAATCCACGTTTAATATCATTAATCTCCAAGTTACATATTACAATGTTTGGTCATTTTCATCTTCTGTCAAATAAAAAAAATACTTATTCATCTCCATGACATACAATTTTATAGTTAGCTAAACACATTTTAATATTCTAAAATTATCAACATCTATATTTAATTATTTTGATGAAAAATTTACATATAATATAAATATTTATGTATATGTCATTTTTTCTAGAATATATACAAGAAATTACATTGAAAAATAAAATAAAATAAATAAGTATAAAGTTAATATGACAGAACAAAATTTGTTGTATAGAATTTTATCTTCTGTATTATAATTTGCGTTAAAGATATAAAGATTTTGATATTTGTTATAATAGAATTATGTTTATATTTGAGAATCTTTCGAGTTTATATTGAAAATGATTTAGTTCATTTAATTAAAGTAACAAATAAATATGGAAAAGAACATTATACTCTAAATTACGTTCTCACATTTATATTGTTGTGTCTGAAATTAAAATACAAGTAATATTCTGGATGGACATTTGCTATTGCCGTCAGGTGTTTTAAATGTATACAATTATTACGTGGGACGAAATTATTTAAAAGGATCTGGTCAATATTGAAATTAACTATATTAATGAGGGGGTCCAAATAGAATAAAGGGGGTGCATATAGAATTTCCCTTGATTTTTTGTGAAATATTAATTAGCGGTATTCAACAAAGACTGTGACGACGACCAAGACTAAAATGAGAAAGAAATATCTAACGTCACAATATCATTCTGCATGGTTAAGACGCATGTTACTCGAATTACAGTTTTCAAAATAAACTTCTGTTTTAAGAGAACTCAACAACGCAAGATAAACCACGGCGCACTAAGAGCAAAATTAAATACCAAAAAAAAAAAAGAATAATAGATCAGAAAACGTTGTAAACCTTGACAAGTTTCGAAGTGTCGCAAACGATCAAGTTTTCCGAATCAGTAGAGTCGTGCACAGCATGTTCACCTGAAGAAAGACCAAAAAGATATAATTTTTCATTCCTGAAATTCTACAGGTTAGAGTTACTGAATGTGACCTACGAACTTTCTTCTGAGACTAATATCTGCACGAAGAAGAGAAGCATCTTCTCCGCTGGCTCCGTTGCTTCGACCAATCCCACACCTTTACGACTTATCGTTGCGCCCCGAAATTATAAACTTCCCTTCTCTCCAAACGCGGAAAAAGCTCTGATTCCAAATATCGCAAACACATACAAATATATCAATTAACATCTCAAGAGCTCACCTCTAAGAGTTTATAACCTCTTCATCGAAAGAAGTCTTATGTTAGATTACTTACACAGAGGATACAGCAGCGACATGTCCACCCAGTGAGTAATCCAAACACAGCATCTTTTTATCATTTTGATCCTCGTCATCTTTCCATTAGACGAGGAATCTTTTTCACCTTTAACAGTACCCATCTTGTGCTTTGACGAAAGTTTTGATTTTTGAAGTGGAGAAGAAGAAAGTTCATTTTCTACATCGATACATTAACAACTCCATCGCCTCTAGCAACTGCACAGATCTTGCCTATTCGACCGACAGTGTCGAGGTCGGGCACTGCTAGAGCATGGAGAAAAGCTGGGTTACAGCACTGTCCTGCATCAGCTTCACTACCTGTCGATCAATGACCAATTGTGAAAATAGAGGAGATCATTTTCCCTCAAATCAACGTATGATTCATATGCTGCTGTATATTGTTTCTTCCAGAGAATAAGCACGAGGATCTGTAAAGAAATTCGAATCAAGTTTGAGCGTAACAGAGGAAAACTGATTACCAAAGTCCATGATTTTGTTCGGTCGTCCTTTGGAGAAATCCCACATCACGAGTTTTGAGTCAAGACCACCTGTGATGACTGCGAGAATACGACGAGTAATAAGCATCTTCAGAGGAAACAAAACAAAACATCAGAGGCTGATATGGAAGTAATATGTCAACATGAGTATCAGTATTGGCAAGAAAAAAAGGACTCATATTTTATGGTTAATAACTAATCATGAGTTTGACAATGCAACTATGTTTAGATGTGCCGGTAGGTATATAAAAGGAATTTCAAGCCGCTTATTGAACAAGTATGATTTGCAGGAAAAAAGGTACAGAGCGTAACAAAACAAGCGAAGTCCTTCAGTATGTGTTACCTTCCCATGATCTCCAAGGAAGAAAATGGACACTACTACAAATCTGAATATTTAGTTAAAGGCCAAAAAACGTTCGACTTTTCAGAAGACATAAATTTACAGGATAACGAATCCACAATATCCTAGTCCAGCAATGGCACAGAACTTGAAAAGAAAAAAAAATTTATCGATAATATAATAGAAAGAGAAGGATACACTTTTGTGTCCAGCTCGTAATGTTTTGTACAAACACCGTTGCTGCAAATCAATAATCTGAAAAGACAATGATAATGATAGCGTTATAACTAAATATGATTGACATAGTTAAATCCTTGAGCGATTCGTTAACTATGGTTTAGGTATAACATGTCGAAATACTTCGAGAAGATCCCGGGGCATGGAAAAATAAGGATAGGTAGATCATACTGGATCAATATATACCTTAACGTCGCCAGTGTCATCTGCAGCAGCTAGAAAAGAAGATTTTGAGTGGCACGAAATCTGACGAACAAAATTGCAGATTTTCATGCTAAGTGCCAGCAAAGGTTAATTTTTTCAATCTTTTAAGGTTAAACGACTCATGAGTACTCTCTCTTTTTTAATGGGAAAGAATGATAACTGAATGATCTCGTCAATCATCTTTGTTATGAAAACCATGATGCACCAAAGATACCTGATTTATTTCATCCTTGTTGTAATAGTAACTCTCTATCTGTTTCCATTCAGTTTTCTGAGATTCTAAACTAGCCTGTGAAAGAAAATCACCAAAGAAAAAAAACATGTAAACAGTATCCAAAACAAAAGTTCAATAAGATAAGTACCTTCAAAACAATACTTCAGCCATCTCAATCCTTCATTCAGTACTAAGACGCAGCTGTACAGAATACCCTCAGAAATATAATTTCCCAGTTCTGTTATCCAGACTATTAATCGATTTATTTTAGCAGAAATGGTTCTTTTCTTAACCTTCTCCTATCTTTCTTGGGTATAACTTCCACACCACTAGAATAAAACCAAAATAGGACAAACAAATGGCAAGATCCAAAGAATTGAATCAGATGAAAATCTGTAGTACTGTTTTGTGCTTGTGAATATCATCCAATCATACACTGAAATTCTTGAGCAACTTCTGGGAAAAAAAAATAAGACTACGAATTACTGAAATGCGTACCATGTTCAAATCAAAGCATTTGACTCCATTCTCGGAAGACACATAAAATATATCTTCATTATCTGCTCAAATAAAGTACGAGCCAATCTTTAACTCAAATCATTTCAATTCATAATAACCTCGCAGACACACAAAATAATTAATTCCATAACAACGACAAATTTCAATGAACAATGTCGGCATTCAAAGAGCTTAATAATCTGACACCAAAAAGAGAACATAAAAGGGCAAATGTAACCTACCGGGCTTAAAACATAGGGATGAAACAGGTTTCCATTGCCAACATTCATACTAAACAACACATCTTCGCACCGCAAGTTGTGCCAGCACACCCGTCCATCCTACTACACAAACCAAGAAATTAAAGATACATAAAAAAAACAAAGCATATAAATAAAATCGCATTGATTGTTAAGCTGCCACTCAAAAAACTAAAAGACTGCACTGCGATTTCAGTTACCTCGGCGGCGGTTGCGACGAGGCCAGGCCGGCGGAGGGAAGCGATGCAGCAAGTGGCCGCCGCGCGGTGACCTCTCAATTTCTGAGCTCGCTCATATTTGTTGGAACTTGAAGTGATCGAGCGAATAAAATGAGTCTTCTAGATGTAGTCCCAAGACTCCCAACCCAATTTGTAGAGAGAGAGAGAGAGAGAGAGAGAGAAGAGATATAAAAGAACACAGCCCACAGGTTTGGGCCCACGAGCAGGCCCTTTGGGTTTAAGGAATCAAATTTATGACGATCATAACATACATCATTGATAAAATACTTTTAATTACATCCCCACAAACTAGGAATGTCCTAGAACAGAACTCAATAAAATATATGACATGCAAATAGAAATAGAACAGATACCGCATTTATTAAAATTTATCATTAGTACGATTTTATAATGCATTAATTTACATGACATTCTAAAATAATATTTCTATTTTCTTCAAATAGATGTGGTAGTGAGATCACACGAGAAAAGTAGCTACAAACATTAAGAACACTTAGTGATGGGCCGCAAACCATTGATTACTACAATAAATACCTCAACCATCAACGACCTCTCATCATTTATTACACTTCTAAAATTATTAGATTGTCTCGTATTGATATATTCCCACCAATGGACATAGCGGATAACCTAAAGTCTTATATTAGAGACTTAACATTTATTAGCACTAAAACCGATATAATTATTCGCCATGTCATAGCTGACACGTGTCCCCTGCTGCTGAACGTTGCCGATGATCGACAGCTCGCCGGAGGTTCCCGCGAAGGCGAAGCAGAACTTCCCGGCGTCGTCCACCGGTATCAGATAGTTGGCCGCCTTGAGCTCCCAAAACCTTCCCGCCGGCGAACTGAAACGCCACCGTCGGAACCTTCACGGTGGTCAGGCCGGCGAGGTCGTAGCAAGTGTCGAAGAGAGAGAAACCCTCGGAGGAGGAACGGAGGTTCCCGGTCAGTTCCTTGAAGGCGTCCCTGAACGGCGCGTACGCCTCCTGCCTGAGCCTCGTTATCGCCGTGCCGGAATCGACGATGACGCCGCCGCTTCCGTCCCAATGTCGAAGAGGGACGCCGGAATGTTGACCGGCCTTCCGCCGACGCTGACGCGGTCAGCGCCACGTAGTGATACGTCTTTATCAGGGAATTCCTCAGCATCGGCGCGAGGACGGAATCTTGGGGCTGGCCGGAGTTGAACTCAAGGGTCGACGACGCCTGCGAATCTCTGTCAACAAGGCAGTAAGAAAAGGAGGTTGCTTTGATTGAGATGGTAGCGAAAGTGCTCCGCCGCCAAGCCCTAGTAGGCCGTCGGCGCCTGAGAACAACCCCTCGTTGTCGTGGCCGCAGCCGAGGGCGACGCCGGGAACCTGGCCGGAGGAGCCGAAGCTGATTGTCTCCGTAGCGAAGTCCCCCACCGTGTAAGACCCATCACCGTACGAAACCTAAAGCTCAGAAAAAAAAAACCAATCTTTAACAGCAGCGCCGCCGCCGGCGATTCTATCTGTAGTCTATACTAACCAACTTCTTCACTTACTGATACAGACAAGAATCGACGCGGCAAGCCGCCGTCTGAAGCGCCTGGCACTGCTGGGACCCACACGACAAGGCCTTGTAAGTTCAAGAGACTCGGAATCCCTTGCCAGCATGAAAAAACAAAAATTGTGGAAATTTATACTCGAAATCCCATCCCTGATTACGAGTTCCCTTTCTCATCATTTTTTTCCATAGAAACTCGTCTTCATGATATTTCTCTTTTAGTGGTTTTGGATTAAGATTTTCTGGCTCTGAATGGTTTTTGTCTCAAGTTATTGAAGGAAAAGATCAGGTGTGGATGTGTCTAGAATGAGCTTTGTTATTGCCTCGGCAATGTATATCATTTGCTTCTGTTGAGTATTGAGTCTTTTGTATTTGGCTTCAGATTATGATCTGAATTTCACTTTCGTTCGCAGAGGAAGCTGATACTGAACTACGCACACAAGTATCGACTTGGGCTGTGGGACCAAGAAAGCTGCCGTCGTCGTGAAATCTTAATCATATACTTAGCTTAGAGATGGCTCTCGCTCGCATTGTGTTCTTTCGTAGAAATAAATCAACTTCTCTTATGACAATCATTTGGACATGTTCATGGGATCTTACTAGTTTGCATCCTTATAGGGAAAAAGTGTAAGAAAATTTGATTGTCGAGCATTTTTCACGGTTTGTTCCGACTTTAGTTTGAGCAATGCAGATTTATTCGAACCATATCTGCCCTAAAACGTCCAAAAGCATTTAGCATAGCAGAATTTGTTACAAGAGGAAGAGTAATCGTCGGAGCAATCGTCGAGAAATCGTCGAGAAATTTGTTTCGGCTTCCATGATCTTCACAGGTCCCTTAAGATGAATACAGCAATCGTCGGAGCAATCGTCGAGAAGAAGAGTAATCGTCGGAGCAATCGTCGAGAATTTTCTTCACAGGTTGATACCAATTGTTGATTTTTGGACGAAGAAGAATGTATTTTTTCAGAGGAAAACCAGAATACATTTACAAACACACACGGCAGTTCTTTAAAATACACCAAAGGTAAAAAACTTCCCTAACTGCCATATACTTAAAAAACTATAACTGACACAAAGAAAACTAACTTGGCTAATCCTAAAACAACTAATTAACACTTTTCACTACCTCCATCAAGGAAAATATACTCTTCGGAAAAACACAATGCTACTGATGAAGAGATTAGAACTGCTATCGAGCTTGCTAACTGCGCTGTGTTCATC
This sequence comes from Craterostigma plantagineum, assembly GCA_027422505.1. Lineage (NCBI taxonomy): Eukaryota > Viridiplantae > Streptophyta > Magnoliopsida > Lamiales > Linderniaceae > Craterostigma > Craterostigma plantagineum. The sequence continues at coordinate 23,081 of JAPQWV010004481.1, forward strand.
GACAAACTCCCAAACGTAAAGCTTTATTCTTTGTGCGTTTTCTTTCATTAAGTGATTTGAGATTATGGTTTCTTTGTCTCAGGGCATTCATACGATGGTTGCTGAAAATGGGACTCAACTCTCAGGCGGACAAAAGCAAAGGATATGTATTGCCAGGGCTATAATCAAAGACCCGAAAATTCTGCTATTAGACGAAGCAACGAGTGCTTTAGACATGGCTTCTGAAGCTAACGTACAGTACGCTCTCGAGAAAGTTATGCCCAACCGAACTACTGTAGTTGTCGCCCACCGCCTCTCTACTGTGAAGAACGCCGATCTCATAGCTGTTCTTCATGCCGGGAAATTAGTGGAGCAAGGTAAACATTGGTCCGAAAATTAAGGTTATTTTCAATCTGCAAACTCACCTAGGTAGTCCTGAAACTACACATGCAGGGACTCACAGTGAGCTAATCCAAGAACCTAATGGAGTGTACCATCAGCTCCTCCACATGCAAGAGGGAAAAGGCGCTGAAGAACGAAGAACAAACGACAAGAACGAATCATCTCAGCTCAAGCCCGAAGAAAGATCGTTCGCTAGGGCTCCTTCGAAACGAATATCTTCATCCTTCGAGCAGTTCTCTACAGAATTTCCTCTCAGCCAAGAATCTAAGAAGAACAAAGAAAAAAGCCAAGGAAGTGAAACTGATAGTCCGAATAAGCACAAGTCGACCATCAAAAGGCTAGCCCAGCTGAACCGCCCCGAGCTTCCAGCGTTGCTAGTCGGGTCCATAGCTGCTGCCTCCCACGGCGTAACGTACCCTGTTTTTGGGCTCATGCTAGCCACGGCATTTGGGATCTTCACAAAGCCTCGAAACGAACTTGAGAAGGAGTCTAATTTCTGGGCTTTGATGTTCGTAGCTGTTGGCGCAGTCGTCTTAATCTCTGCTCCCATTCAGAATTTCATGTTGGAATCTCGGGAGGAAAGCTCGTCCAAAGGGTTCGTTCTTTGATGTTCGAAAAGGTCGTTCGCCAAGAAATAAGCTGGTTCGACGACACTGCGAACTCGAGGTTACGAATAGAAGAGTTTTTATTAGATATCTTCGCGTTCGTAGAAAAACATCCTGTTTTATTACAGTGGGGCGATAGGTGCTAGGCTTTCGACCGATGCTTCGATGCTGAGAAACCTCGTCGTCGACACTTTATCATTAGCAGTTCAAAACGGAGCAACTGCATTGGCGGGCCTTTTAATAGCCTTTGCCATCAATTGGAAGCTTGCACTCACCATTGTAGTCGTCTTGCCGCTCATGTTGATGGAAGGATTTACACGTACGAAGCTTCTTCAAGATGGAACAACAAGGTCCAATTTTTTGTTTCCTTTCGGTTTCTTTTTTAGGACTTCAGTTACGCCTAACGATCGAAATGTGTGTTTTTCAGGTGAAATACGAAGAGGCGACTCAAGTAGCCAACGATGCAGTCGGGGGCATTAGAACGGTTGCTTCATTTGCTGCGAAGAGAAATTCATGGAAAACTATCAGCAGAAGTGTAAGACTCCGATGAGAAGGAATATGGATGGAGTCGTCGGCGGCATTGGCTTAGGCTTCGCCAATTTCGTGTTGTTCAGCGACATTCTTTCTCCTTCTACGTAGGAGCTCTTCTTACAAACCACTATCACCAGCAGTTTGTCCAAGTTTTAAGGTAAAAAACAAAACCTTGTTTGTTCATTCATCTCTGCAAATGACAGAAAAAACGTACCTATAATGTCGTCGAAAATTTCCATTTTTTATCCAGGTGTTCTTCGCCCTGCAAGTTTCATCCATTGGAATTTCGCAGAGCGGCAATCTTTTAGCGAATTTCAAGAAGTCCAAGGACGCAGCTGCTTCTATATTCGAGATCGTCGATCAGAAACCGAAGATCGATTCGAGCAGCGAAGATGGGATAAACATCGAGTCTTTAAAAGGCGAAATCATTTCCAGAATGTTAGCTTCAGATATCCCACAAGGCTGACATTCCCATTTTCAAAGACCTAACCATGGTTATATCCGCTGGGAAGGTACTACTTATTTTTTAGTGCAAGGGACACCCGTTTTTTCTCCACACGCAAATGTGGTCGTTCTTGAATCTTTTCTTCAGACAAACGCGCGTCGGGGAAAGTGGCAGCGGTAAATCAACGGTGATAAGCCTACTACAAAGGTTCTACGATCAAGACTCGGGCCACATTTTCTTGGATGGGATAGACATACGCAGGCTGACCTAAGATGGCTTAGGCAACAAATGGGGTTAGTGAGCCAAGAACCGATTCTCTTCAACGAGACGATTCGAGACAACATATGCTACGGAAACCTAGGAATTTCGTCAGAAGAAGAGATCGTCGAAGCTGCAAAAGCTGCAAATGCACACAGCTTCATATCAGCATTGCCTAAGGGATACAACACTTACGTCGGGGAGAGGGGCATGCAGTTATCGGGCGGGCAGAAGCAGCGTGTAGCTATAGCTCGTGTGATCCTCAAAAACCCTAAAATACTTTGCTCGACGAGGCGACGAGCGCATTAGACGCCGAGTCTGAGCGTTTGGTGATGGACGTTTGGATAGAGTTAGGGTTAACAGAACGACGATTATAATCGCTCATCGTCTCTCGACTGTTAAAGGGGCTGATCTCATCGCTGTGGTGAAAAATGGGCCGTCGCCGAAATGGGTTTCGCATGACGTCTTGGTCGGGATAGCGACGGGATATATGCGAGCTTAGTCGCACTCAGTGCAACTCAAAATAAGGCAGGAAGAAGACATAAACAAACACTAGCACTAATTAGTTGTAGAGAAGCAACATGGAGGAGATATATAAGAGATAAAACCATTATGCAGTTTTTTTCCTGGTAGTATTCTTTCTTTTCATATCTCTCTTAACGACTTGTCGATGCGTCGGAAGTTCCTCTAGAGTATCCCGTTAGCCCGCGTTCTGATTTTCTTTAGCTGGACAGCAACGTCTTTCATATTCATCCTCTCGCCGGGCGACTTAGCAGTGAAAATAAGACCCAACTCCAAATAGGAAGGATGCAGTGCAATAGTTTCTCGTCGAAGTGTTTGTTGTAATCAACTTCGCATCAACTACACGAAAAACTTCGCCGGGCAATGAGCCATTTACCCAATCCCTTAGCGTTATGTCTCCCGAAAACATTTCATCGCTCGGCCTCTTTCCCGTAAAGGTCTCCAGCAGCATTATCCCGTAGCTATACACGTCGCATCTCGTGGAAATTATGCCTTCCGAACCATATTCTTCACCCATATTTGTTTCATTCAAGCAAAACAAGAAAAAAATATATATGATGTCCAACAATATAAACAAATATGTGATTCGAAGGGATTACATATGCATACATTACATACCTGGAGCCATATAGCCAAGCGTTGCGAGAGTCCTAGTGTGTGTCATGCTTTCTTCTTCATTTAGATACTTTGTAATGCCGAAATCACTAATACGGGCAACCATATCTCCGTCTAGGAGGACATTTACCGGCTTCAAATCACAGTGAACAACTGGCATCGAATAACCGTAATGGAGATATTCCAACGCACTTGCAACGTCGATCATTTGTTGAGCGTTGCTTGATGTCTAAAGATTGGTTTCCTCGGAATACAAGCACTTCTCCAAGCTGCCGTTTTGCATGTATTCTAATACGATCGCCTTGAATTCTTGATTCGTGCAACTCCCGAGGACTCTAACGAGATTTCTGTGGCGAAGATTCCTTAAAGCTTCGCATCGACTTCGAAAGACCTCAACGAACATTCTAGCTGAATGTGAAACACTTTAACGGCCAAGGCGGTTCCATCTCTTAGTAAGCCTTTGTAAACCGAACCGAAACTTCCCTTTCCAATAGATTACTTTCGCCGTAATTTTCAGTAGCATACAATAGGTCGTAATAAGAGAATCTTACGGCTGTCCCGTAGCAGGTGCGTCTTCATCAGTTGGTGGACTCGTTTTCCTTTGATATCTCATTGCTGCATAGGCCAAGCAGACGACCAAAAACCAAGGATCCGGTTCCTATAGAAATGAATAATGGTTGAAGTATCTTCTTCCTGGCTCTGTGTGTCGAGGTACATGGCAAGATAAAACCCCGAACCTGAAGGGCCACACAGTGCATCATTAAACATGAACGATTGACTTGTGAATTTTGAAAAGGGCCACTGTAGGGATCTCTCCTGATAATCCATTGAATGAAACATTGAAATACTTTAGATATTTAAGAGCTTCCAGCGACTTTGGAATCGTCCCGTTGAATTTGTTGTTAGAAAGGTCCAAGAAACTAAACTGACCATGCTTCCGATTGACTCCGGATCGGGCCTTGAAAATCGTTATTGGCCAAAGAAAGATAAGTAGCTGATTTAGACCTCCAAATGTTCTAGGAATATCACCCGATAATCGATTCATTGACAGATCAATAAATATTGCAGACTTCAAACTTCCTATTTCTGGAGACAGAGAACCTGTTAAAGAATTTGAGGAAATGTTAAGATTTGAGAGATCTCCAAGTTCCACAGGCTTGAAGGTATACTTGAACTCAAGTTGTTGTCGTCCAAATATATATCTCTTAAAGATGATATATTTCCCAAGCATTCTGGGATTGGACCGGTGAGTTGATTGGTATTCAGATATATGCTTCCCAGACTCTTTAGTTGGCAGAGTCCGCTTGGAATGAGTCCTTCTATTCGGTGCTGTCAAGATTTGAGTCTTTGAAGGCTCTGTAAGTTATGAAAGTTGATGGGAATCTCTCCGGTCGAATTATTGGTGTATAAACTCAATTGTACCAGCCCTGTTAGGTTACCAATTTCATTAGGAATGTTACCTTTGATGCCGCACTCAAAAGCATGCAATTCGGCAAGAGAAGAAGATAGATTTCCAATAGACGCAGGCATGTAACCATATAATGGATTCCACCAACTGCTAGAAATGCCAAAGTGTCTGCAGTTCTCAGCGAATGATAAAGCTCAGTTCAGAGTTAGATGTAAAACCGTTGGCAGCAAGCTCAAGAGTTGTAAGAATCTTAAATCCTCTCCTATGGAATTAGGAATTGGACCAGTGAGACTGTTATCGTAAAAGTCAAGTGAGTTAGTTTAGAGCAATTTAAGATAGAGATTGGAAAACTTCCACCAAAGTCATTGTTTCCAAGATAAAGCTCTTCAAGATTAGGCAGGAAATAATCTAATTTTGATGGAAGTTCACCAGAAAGCTTGTTTTCTACGAGTTCAAGCTCTCTCAAACTGGTAATGTTATATATATTCATTGGCACGGAACCACTTAGTTGATTGACGCCTAATGCCAGAATCTCAAGCTCCTTAAGTTTCCCTATTGCACGCGGTATCGCACCTGCATATTAACATAATAAGTTAGTGCCGACATAATGGAACATTAGAACACTCACATGTAATGGATTTACTAAGGAATATACAGAGTATGTACCGGAAATATTGTTATATGTCACCGTTAAAACTTGAAGCTTAGAGCACAATGAAATATTTTGACGGTATTTTGCCGTGTATCTCATTCTTTCCTAAATCAAGTCCTCTGAGCACCGGAAGACGGAGACACATATCATGTGGAAGTGTGCCGGATAGATGATTCTGATAAAAGCTAAAATTTGAAGTGTTGATATGTTAAAGATGCTCGATGTATCGAAACGATAAGTTGATTTGATTCGAAAGTCAGATGATAAGTTACGAAGATTACCCAACCATTTGTAAAAATCCCTTCAATGTAGTTGCTGTCCATAGTGAGATTTACCAGACTCGTCAAATTGGCAAGCGAAGAAGGTAGAAAAACCTGATAGATGATTGCCCATCATATCAGTCGTTTGAGGACATTTAGATTTCCTATTGATTCTGGAATTACCATGGAGAGTGTTGAAGGATACGTCCAAAGTGTCGAGCTTAGATTCGTTATTATTAGCAAAAGAGGCGTCGAGGAACGATCGAAGCTCGTAAAGCTGTTGTTGTTGCATAAAAGAACTCAAGCCGAGGCAAGGATGCAAAGCAAGATGGGACCTCGCCAGCGAAGCTATTTTCGCGATGCTTACGAATCTCAACTTCGCAGGCGGACAAATCTCCGGGAATCAATCCAAAGAAGTTATTACCTGCCAAGTCGACAGAGATGAGGAAAGAGAGGTTTCCAAGCTGGGGCGGGGATTTCTCCAGTGAGGCCATGTAAGAGATGTTTAAAGAAGTGACTCTGTTGTGGTGTCGTTTCCACATGTAACTCCAACCCAACTGCAGAATGGAGAGCAGCTGTCAATTATGCATGATAATGTTGTGAGGATCATTTGTGATTTTGGATTTGAGAGAGAGAAGGGCCCGACTGATCAGTACTAGGGTAGATGATGATAAACATGTGAGAACAACGTTATTATGAAAAGGAGAAGGTTATTGCAGAGATCTGAACGTAGTTTGAGTTTCCTAATCCCATAATGAGTAGATATCAGATCGAAAGGTGATTCAGTTATGTATAGTGCTTAAATGAAGAATATGAGATCACATACTCTGCGTGGTTTTATAGATGAGTTGTAAAATGAGTCGTTCTAGTATCGACGACGATCAAGAGGGAATTAATGAAGACATTAAATTCAAGTCTTGCAAGAAGATATTGTAAGGGTCATTTTATTAT
>JAPQWV010004482.1:0-29708 GCA_027422505.1 Craterostigma plantagineum
CGGGTATAGCCCGCGCGCGGCGGGTCCAAACCCGGGGCGGAGCTGGTCCAGGGTCCGCTAAAAAATAATCGGGTCGGGTCCCGGGTCCGGCCAAACCCGACCCATACCCGGCCCGTTGCCATCCATTAATAGATCATTTGTGAATAAAATATTGTTAATGTGAGGAATATTTTCGTATTATATATCATGGTTATTGTGAGGAAAATTATTTTAATGTGAGGCATATTTTCATAGTATATATCATGGTAATTATGAGGAAAAATATATTTAAAGTGACGAATTTTTTGTTGCATTTATACGTTTAAATGTGAGGAAGTTCAAAATGTGTGACAAAATAGTATATCTACTGTGAGAAATATTTCGTCACAATAAGAATTTTATGCGAGGAAATTGCATTCCTCACATATGCCAAATGTGAGGAAATAAAATATCGTCACATTAGACGCGATTTGATCTTATGCCGCGGGCCTTCGGTGACGAGCCGGTGACGAAAATTTTTCCTCACATTAAATTTATGTGACGAAAATTTACTCTCTTGTGAGGAAAAAAATCGTCGCATAAGATGACTTTTTTTGTAGTGTAAATATAACAATAATAGTAACACTACTAGCAATAATAACAATAATTGTATACGAAAGGAGAATGTAATATGGTGGTCAAGCTTTGAACAGTAGAGTATAGAAACATACAAGCATCTCAGATAAAGCTGTGTCTGGACAGATGTGTTCTGATTAGGATTAGATTGAACATAGCAGATGTGTGTTTTTAATTATATGTTGTTTTCTCGTAGTAGGGGACCAATCTATATATGTGTATGTATATATATATATATATATATATATATATGAATTAATAACTCAATTATTAATGCTTGTTAAATCGAATAATGCAAAATTAGGGTTTTGTAGTTTAATCGTTCTCTATCTTACATGGCTACGCATTGATCATCATTGCAGCGTTCCTTGATTCCATTTGGTAAGAGATCCACTTTAGAACTATAATTAGTTATGTTTGGTTATCTGCAAAAAATGGGACAGATTTAAAGTTTGCCATTTACATTCGTACAAAAGACATATCTCGATACACAGACACACGCATGAGATTGTGTGTATACTAACAAATTAGGAATCAAAGAATTGATTGTTTTCCAGAAAACTCTAAAATCATCTAATATTCATTATATATCTTTTTCTTTTAGTAATGCTTTCATTATATACAAACGGGCAACTAAGGTTTTCATTTTATAATATGACAGATATGAAGAAAGTTAATCGTTGACGGAATTAACATTAACCAACTTCACTTAAAGTAATATATACATGAGGAATTTTATGGTGCTCACCTTACGTGAGCACCTTATATGAGCACCTGTTGATTTGGCACCGATTCGTACCATTTCAACATCTCAACATCTAAGTTTATGTCGTTTTAATTAACACCTCTAGTTGTCATTAATCGACTTTTCGGATGTTGATGTGGCATATTATTGCAATATATTTCATTAACACGTAAAAATGTTATGTAAGGCGCCAATATGCCACATCAGCATCCGAAAAGTCGATTAATGGCACCTAGAAGGTGTTAATTAAGACGACATATTCTTAGACGTCGATGTGGGATGTTGAAATGGCATGAATCAGTACCAAATCAACAGGTGCTCAAATAAGTTGATCACCATAAAATTCCTCATATATATATATATATATAAATATATATATTATGTGAGTGTGCATGTGTGATTATGTTATTGATGGCATCGACGTGGAGGGCCGCAATAACGACGTGGAACCCCATTGAAAGCGTTTGCATATGATTATGATGTTTCTTTTCTATCTTTTTTTTTTTCATTATTTAAATATTTACTTTTTCAGAGCTAAATAGATATAGCTTTATAGTTCAATCGACTAAAACTTTAAAAAAGCGACCCTTTTGCACATATTATTTCTTGAGACCTTGCTTGAAAGATTGTGTACTTGCATTATTTATTAACTGCAGATACACATATTTCTCTTTTGTGCCAGTGATCTGCCTTATTATTCATTAAAGATAAGTAAAAAATTCGAACATTATCTGGTTTTAAAGACAAGTGAAGATAACGAGATAAGGAACATTTCATTGGACAACTTGAGCTTTAAAGGGAGATCTAATTTCCATTTGTTCTATTCACTACGTGTCCAAATATTTAATTTGTTGATATTACATGCAATAATTTATCCGATCCCAGAAAAACTATTGGGATAAGGAGATATATTGATCAGATTTAATGATTTTGGAAAGTGTGATCATATCCGTCACATTATGATGAGGCAAATGTCATAAAAGGGAAGGCAAAAGAAATCATCAGTCTCTATTTTTTGCGAGTTACGGGTATCTCATTAACGCTACCATATTTCTAACGCTATAATTAAATTCGAATATTTACATGGTTGTACACTACATTTAACAGAAAGGCAACGAATACGTGCTCGCTTAGGTAGCAATATAAAGAAATTCTCACGGTGGAAAGGCAGTGCATGAATATTCATTAGAGAATGTCAAAGAATAAATTCGATGCATTATATATATAGGTATATATCCTGAATTACGCCACGCACTCACTTTTAATCATTCCAACGAATCCTTTTCTACAAATTGAAATAAATAGTTAAAACATGATTACCATATACCACGGTTGGAGGCGTTAAATGAAACGGGTGTTAGTTACATAACAATGACATTTAATAGTATCATTTGCAAAGTTCTAAAAATTTATTGTAATAATATATGTTATTCTTAATCACACTCACACATATACATATATATGTATATGTAATAATAAGGTCTTGATATCACTATCTCGAGGGCCACAGATACGCACAAAGGCCGAAAGTTTCAAGGTTGAGATGGCCAGTTATGTCGGTTATATATTACAAATTATTTTTCCAACCATAGATAAAAACAAGGGGTAACTTCAATTAAATCCCCCTACCCCTATTTTCTTACACAACTCCCCATTCCATCTTATTTATTAACAAACTCCCTAAATCAAAACAATCTTACACATAACTCCCCATGGACGATTTTGCCCTTCTATTATTGTAGTATCAATATACGTATGTTTGTAGTACCTCATGAATGATTTTTCCCCCTCTATTAATTTTCACACCCTTACCCAAACTTGTAGTACCAATATACGTATATTTGTAGTACCAATATATAGATGTTCGCCGTACCATCCCGTGAGCCCATGGACGATTTTTGTAGTACCAATATACAAATGTTCGTGGTACCAAAAAACCTGTCAACACCCACAGACCGCCCCTTACCCAAAATTGTAGTACCAATATACGTATGTTTGTAGTACCAATATATAGATGTTCGTCGTACCATCCCGTGAGCCCATGGACGATTTTTGTAGTACCAATATATAGATGTTCGTGGTACCGTATTGTAAGCTAGTGTGGTACCATGAGTAGGTTACTTGTAGTACCAATATCTATGGTAACGGTCACGTAGAAAACATAATTCAGATGGCGTCGAAAATTCCTTACCAAACTTGAAGTACCAATATACGTATGGTTGTAGTACCAATGTATAGATGTTCGTGGTACCATACCGTGAGCTGGTGTGGTACCATACGTAGGTTAATTGTGGTATCTTTTTCCGTACCATGTGTTCACCACAAGCAGCCTACTTATGGTACCACACTAGCTCACGTTATGGTACCACAAACATCTATACACCGGTACTACAAACATACGTATATTGGTACTTCAAGTTTGGTAAGAAATTTTCGGCGCCATCTGAATTATGTTTTCTGCGTGACCGTTACCATAGATATTGGTACTACAAGTAACCTACTCATGGTACCACACTAGTTTACAATACGGTACCACGAATATCTATATATTGGTACTACAAAAATCGTCCATGGGCTCACGGGATGGTAAGGTGACTCATGGTACCACACTAGCTTACAATACGGTACTACGAACATCTGTATATTGGTACTACAAAAATCGTCCATGGGCTCACGGGATGGTACGGCGAACATTATATATTGGTATTACAAACATACGTATATTGGTACTACAATTTTGGGTAAGGGGTGGTCCGTGGGTGTTGACAGGTTTTTTGGTACCACGAACATCTGTATATTGGTACTAAAAAATCGTTCATGGGCTCACGGGATGGTACGGCGAACATCTATATATTGGTACTACAAACATACGTATATTGGTACTACAATTTTGGGTAAGGTTGGTCCGTGGGTGTTGACAGGTTTTTTGGTAATATTGTTGTTTTTATAAGGCTAAAATCGTCCGTTAGGTAGCTATGTGATATAAAAGTTTGAAATGGGGAGTTTGATGATAAATGAATGGGAAGGGGGAAGTTAGTTGATTAATAGTTTGGGATTAGGGAGTTATGTGTAGATTTCTCTATAAAAAATGGAAAAATAAATTGCGTTGCAAGATTCTTATTCTTCCTTTTATTTTCCTCTTTTTTATTTTTGTCCTCAGAAATAATTGAGGTTCGCCTAGTGGATAGTCGCATCAATATATATTATATCAGACGACCTTGACGTGGAAATTAAATAAAACATTAGTTAACCAACAATCATATTCGGAAAATGACAAAACTTCATACTACACTGATGCAAAAATCATAATAATGTGTATATGTCCAAAAGTTTTAATAAATCGCCCTCAATTATGAATCCCACTGACCACCATAAACTAATAGATCCTGGCAGTTAGTTGTCACCAAGTTACTTTTTGATTTGTGTTTGTGATTTCATGTCATCAGTTGTCAAGCTATTATTGGAGAAAATACTTAAATTAATTATTTGAGGTATTAGTGTAGCTTTGTATGTACACACGTACAAGTGGGCTCGAATCGGGTCAAATCGAAGTTGTGGGCCGACAATGATCGAAACCCTAGTTTTCTTTCTTGTCATCACTAACGGCAATGATTTCATCGGTTGTAATAATACTATATTTAGATTTATGTTAAGCAAAGTGTTATATAGCAAGCCATGTGAAGCAACTGCATAGAGCGCATGTGATTAACCTTTTATTGGTGCGTTAAAAGATTATTTATGACCATCAATCATTCTCTTTATTCTAATTCTTGACAATATTTTGGTTGGGCAAACACGTATTTGTTTGGAGGAGAACTATCTACATCATTTGGAAAGTTACATTGCAAGAATAGTTTAGTCCAAAACGATAGGTCAAACGATCGAACATTTTCAAATAAGTCATATGTGAAGATTGAATCTAGTGTGATGACTACATTGACATTGTATAATGATACTTCTTGAGAAAAGGAAAAAAAAAAGTATTTTTTTTTTATATTTTGCAAAATCTTACACTAATAGGGAGTCAAGGACTGAACGGCACTTGGACATTTTTATAACCATAAATGATCAACCTATGTTTGGAAATAGGAAGAAGATAAACGCTGAGAACTTGAAGAAAAAAAAGATGATCACTTTGGACAAGCCACGTGGGAAAATATGGACATTTCATTTAACATAGGACATCGCACGTGTGGTGTTGGTTATATTGAAACTAGCCGCATACCTTTGTTCTCTCAAAATTATTTTCATGGAATTTTCAGTCTAGCCAAGTGCTTAGTGTAATAATTCTATTGCTAATTTAAAGCTAGCGTAGTTCAATGATCAGTTCATGTTCTTGCCATACGATACGATACGATGTGCAAAAACCAATAAATAACTTCGCAAGATATCTCATGCCATATCAGTAAAAGTAAATTATATTCAATAAAATATAATCCCGTCATAAAATAATGGGACAAATCGAAGGGAAAGCAAATAAAATGAATGCGGGTATGAGACTTCGCTGGATACCATTTAACGATGAATACATTTATAATTTAATAAAAAGACAATGTACAACATTATCTCTTGCTCTTTTGAGTCACTGCTTTGCTATGTTTGAGTCGTCGTAGACTATTGATATTTATATATTTGTTTATTTAAAAATAATGTGTGTTTTGGGGGGATGTCTGGAAACAGCTTTATGTTTCTTTGTCTCGAAGTTATTTAGTTTCGAGTTTAAAGAAAACTCCCTTCCCAACACAAGGTTGAACAAATGTAGGGGGAGTCGCGACTATCGAAGGGAGAGCTGGAACACAAGAAGAGAAGATTAGAACACGGTGAGCTTGGAACTCCTAAAGGGAGGTCATAAGACAAGATAAAGGAGGAGGTGAACGAAGAAGAACATGCATGCAAATGCTTTCGCGTACACAACTCCGATACGTGTTCTTTGAGGACTCAGTACGATCACAAGACGAAGATAACCAGCGCTAAATTGCAAATTGAACACAAAGGGGGAGATTGTTAGGAATATTTTATTGTGTTCAATTAAATCAGGTTATCTTAATCTTGTAGTTTTATTCTGCCCTAGGACTTAATTGTAAATATACCTAACTTGTGGGTATATTAGTTAACTTGGGCCCAATAGCCCATTAGGGCTTATGTATAAATACCCTAAACGCTACATCGTTTAGGGTTGCTGATTCATTAATAGAGTTGACGACTTTTCTGAAGAACTCGCGCGCTCTCGTTCCAACTCTACAATTCGTCTATCGGTATTACTTCGTTATTGCTTCCGTAATTCATCATATCAGGTAATACTAATCCTTTGAATCAGTACAAGGTTGGATAAATCGGCCTAACAGGTATGTATATGTTTATACATATTGTACAAAGCTACTATAAGACAATTTTCATTACGAGGTTTTGCCAGGTGGCGGCTTAACAACCCTCGTAGCAATTGCCTTCGTATCGTACCACCACTTCGAGCTCGTTACATGTGTACTACTATGAATATCGAATTATTATTATACTATTAATATTGTCAAGATCTTTTTATTGTAAACTACTTGTACCACTTACAAAGCATATATTTTTGGGAAGTATTTATTTTTACGTACATATTTAGTGTTCATTCCCATTTTGCATTATATATTTCGAAATAACATCGATGAGTTTCTCTCTACATATTTGGAAAAAGAGGCGACGGTGTGCCGACTTGAAACACGGCGGTGGTTGGTGGTGGAGCCACCTCAAAGATATTGAACGTAGGCCCCACCACGAAAGAAATTAAAACAGTTTATATTTTTTAAATAAAAGCACTCTTTGAGGAATGTGGGCCCCAGATTGAGACAACGAGTTGAACCCATAAGTGGCCTCCCTCTTCCTTACAACTATAAAAAAACAGCCAAACTACCTCAAATCTCCACACAAACTCATCTCTCTCTCTCTCTCTCTCTCTCTCGCTTTTTCACTTGATTTCTGTCGGTCGTTTCAAGGGAAAGTCCGTGTCGTTTCTTCGCTCTTTGACCTCTGTTTTTTTTCTTCTTCTTCTTCTTCACCGTAAACATGACGAAGCAAAATGTGGTGATAGCACATGAGCAGCCTTCAATGGTCGAAGTAGCAGTAAAAATGGCAGTTTCCAAGAAGAACTTCTTACAAGAAGTTAACCATATTAACGACAACACTAACCGTAATAACAACAACAGCACAAACAACATCAACGAAAGAATCAGCTCATGGATTGACTCCATGAGGGCTTCTTCTCCAACTCGCCTTATTCGATCCCACAAATCTCTTACTGCTGACCATAGTTCTTGGATCGTAAGTGCGCTTATTCCTCCTGTCTTCTTCACACACACTCTCAAAACACACACTTATTTACAGATATATGTGATTTATTGAAGGCCCATCATCCATCGGCTTTGGAGATGTTCGAGCAGATAACAGTCGCTTCAAAGGGGAAGAAAGTCGTCATGTTTTTGGATTATGACGGCACGCTTTCTCCCATCGTCGATGACCCTGAACGAGCTTTCATGTCCGACGCGGTCAGTACATATACATATATATATATATATATATATATACATATACATATATATATATATGTACTTATCTTCTTCTTACATGTAAATGTGACCGTTAAGTCGATCATCGTCGTCAACGTTTGTGTGTAAATAGATGAGATCGACGGTGAGGAATCTAGCGAGGTATTTTCCGACCGCCATAGTTAGTGGAAGATGCAGAGATAAGGTGTATAATTTCGTGCGCTTGGCTGAGCTTTATTACGCTGGAAGCCATGGAATGGACATCAAAGGACCATCGAAAGGTCCCAAATATGCGAAAGTGAGTGACACATTTGATTTTTTTTTTATTTGTTTCGATAATATAAGGTTTGATCTATATTTTCTTATTATGAAATGTTTGTATAAAGGGTGCTCAACCAGTACTTTTCAAGCAGCCAGTGAGTTTCTTCCAGTAATTGATGAGGTACTTTTTTGGTCTTTTTATGATTTACTTCATTTACTCAATCAAATTATATTTGAATATAGTATATTTACATATATATATATATATATGTATATTCATTTGATAGGTTTATAAAGAACTGGTGGATGTAATAAAGTCTACGCCAGGTGCTAGGGTTGAGAATAATAAATTTTGTATCTCTGTGCATTTCCGCTGCGTTGATGAGAAGGTATTTTATTATTATGCTTGGAAATGAAGATTTTAATTTTCATGCAAGTTTTGAATCATGTAATAATACGTATTGTTACGTGTATATAATCTAAGGAATGGGATGAACTTGCGAAGCGAGTTGGATCAGTATTAGAAGGATATCCAAGCCTTAGATTGACACAAGGAAGGAAGGTATGTATATATGCAGATCATATCTTATGATAATAAACTAATTTATAATTTAGAATTAAGAATAATAGTAATTATTATTAAATGCAGGTTTTAGAGATACGCCCGACTATCAAATGGGACAAAGGGAAGGCTCTTGAATTTCTCCTGGAATCACTTGGTGAGTTGAGTTACATCTCGCATCGTATTTTTTAATTATTGTTTTTATTACTTTTTATTGATTATAGTACCAACGTAGGTAATGATTTAATATAATTGACAGGTTACGCTAATTGTACTGACGTGTTTCCTGTTTATATCGGAGATGATCGAACCGATGAAGATGCATTCAAGGTAACGACACATAGAAATTAGAAACTATCCTGCAATTAATTTAATTTAAATTAATTTGGCTTAATAATTATATTATATATATAGGTATTGAGGGAGAGAGGACAAGGATTTGGGGTTCTCGTCTCCAAGACTCCAAAAGAGACCAACGCATCATATTCTTTGCAAGAGCCGTCTGAGGTAGCTTTTTATTTAAATTAAATATGTGTATTTAAGTTTCTATATTTTTAGTGTATAGTATGGTTTTTTTATATTTATTTGTTATAGGTGATGGAATTCTTGAGGCGGTTGGTCGATTGGAAAAGATCGTCGTTGAAACGGCAGATTAGAATGAGAAGACGTCTTGAAGAAATTAAATTGCCAAATTGAGGAGTATCATATATAATAGTGTATTTCTTTGTTAGTACAACATCAGTCTTGTTAAATATATATATATATATATATATATATAGTAGTAGTTAATCAAAATGGAGGGAAATGTTTTCTTCTGTTACTATTGCTATGAAGCACTTGTACGAAATTTTGGGCACGAGCAAGAAATTGCAACTGTACAAAATGTTAACCACGTAATCTAATAATAATCTCTTTCTTATTTATCTTTTTGTTATTTTCCGTGACATTTAGTTAAATATCATAAAAATATTTTGGTGCAACTACATAATAATAATAATAAAAATAATAGAGTATCGTAATTCGTAGCTTACATATTAATAAAATGCAAAAAATCAATTTAAGCTGAGTCACAAAGCGAGCGTGATGACTCTCAAGACCGTGACATTTGATTCCAGGGAAAAAATATCCTAAGGTTCTTCACATATAGAAATTCTTCTTGTCTATTTAAGCTTATAGAAGAACTCATTACATAATCGTCACTTGCAATTTACAAATCACAAAAAAGAAAATATTACAACGGTGTATAAATAATGTCTGTACAAACAACTACAACACAACTTGCATGGGGGAGTCTTCTTAACACATACCAACGTTCCGTTACGATGTACTTGGTAAAATATCAGTCAGCGCAAAGATTTTCTTACCCAATTTAAAGATTCTATATATTAAAAAAAAGAGTTACCAAGAACATACTTTTGCTATAAATATTTATATTTATTATCCTTTCGGGCAACTTCTAGATCCGTCCTTTATTACTACATAGGTAGGCTTCTTACATGTGAGACAACTCGTACTTAATTGGCTTTTGGCCCTTGGGGGCAATAATATGGAGTCTTTAATTTAACTACGGCCTTGAGCAAATACTTATTATATGTAATAAATTATTAATATAGTATGCATGCTACACTACATTATTGGTGCAGACACGAACTACGAGGCAACTAAACTACTGATACGATCTAGAATAAAGTCATTATTTGCGAGCTTATAATATTAATAATAAGAAAAAAAACATTGGATTAAAGTAATTATAATTAATTCAAGTCCATACGGATGGGAACATGCACAACCAATGCCACCGAGCATCATAACAAGCATTGAATCGATACCCGCCATGATTAAAGCTTAATTATGATCTCCATTTATATTTAAAAAATTACATATTTCTTAGCTAATTATTCTACACAAGACTTTTAGTTTATTCTGGTCAGGTTGTGCAAAAAGGATCAAAACCTGCCAAAAAGGAACTCAATGAAGAACATTAATCTAATATAAAATAGTCGAATGAAGAGTTGGAATCCACCTAAGGTTACTTGTTAATATATATATATATATATGTTATATGTATATATTAGATACTGTGGGCTTGACAAGCTAAGTCTGCTTTAAGACGTGCAAAGATGGAGTCCACTAGGTTGTTGAACCTCATAATTGGTATCTTAACCGAAACATAAACTAAGTCACTTTTAGGCTTCAATTATTGGAACCCATATTAACAAAATGAGATTTTTTGTGAAGATTTATCTTTATTTAATCATGTATATTTGACCGGTCTGGCTTGGATTGGAGGCAGTTACTGGTCAATTATGGGGCACCTTCATCATAATCAAGATTTCCCACTAATTAATATTATAGTGGAATATAAATATATAATTTAACAAGAGGAAGAAAAGGAGACGTGTAGCCTTTGTTGTATAGAACTAGAAGTTAAAGAGCTTATAAAGAAAATTAGCATTATAGGCTAGTTGGAATTATTACATGAAAGTAGCTTTGATGCAGAAAAGGACGGCCACTTTAAAGCTCAAGTGCGATAGATATATCTGTTTCGATTACAATCCCCACTATTCTTCTATCATATTCATGGAGAATAAAATTATGAAATAGAAAATAAATATATTAAAAAATACACACACACACACACAACTGATGGAGAAGAGCATTATTGACACAAGCACTTATGTTTCTGCTGCAAGAATCTGTCCCTGCCTTGAGGGTTGTGAGCATCTGCAAAAACTGGCGGTTTGTCTTTGACTGACTTGTATCTATCTATCAATCTATCTATATATATACATACATATATATATTCGTTTTGTATGTATCCATAATCAATGCGATAATGTAGTACGAGTTCATGTATTCATATTCAATTCAAAAGAAAGATGGGCGTCACATGGAGCAAGCATGTGATGACATGCTATTGCTATGGGAAACATATAATTGTATGTCGAACATAATATCTATATTATATATGTCGATTTCATATCTACATTTAAGGCTTGAGAAATCGCCTTTGGGTGTTGTTGATCTCCACTCATTTATAGGGTATATGGGAGATTTAAATTCGGTAGGAAGATCTCTAAAGAAATCTAATTTGTGGAAAGGATGAACCTAAGCTTACTAGCTAGCCATGTGTCGCTGTGTAAAGCGATCAAACTTTGCTCGAGGAACTAGCTTCGTACATATTGCTTTGAATTTAGTAGAATATATACCAACCATAAAAGAAAGGAATATTTATTAGAACAAAGCAGATGCAGATCGTTAGCAAAAAGCAAAAAATACGATCTGCATCTTCTAGTAATAAATCATGGGAGGGCTTTCATTGCTGAATCTTATTCTGATTCATATTATTAGTTTTCTTACACGATGTTTTGTCGTCCAATTGGCCCATGTTTGAATATTTTACAGCCCAGAAACATTTGTTCGTATGGAGAGGCAAATGGCAACTCCTGTAAGAAATAAATAATCTAAATACGTTCTAAGTATGCATGTATCATACAATTACAGCAGTTTAGGACATGAATTTTATGCGGAAGAGTGAAACAGGATTACCTCCAGCCATTGATGAGAAGAACAGTCACGTTGAAAGAAACAGAGGTGTTTTCCAAGTCTATCTTACTGCTATTATTGATGGGATTTTCAGCGTACGTAAGAAGACACGGGGACCTCCATATTTATAATAAAAACTAAAGGAAGTTTCTCCATCAGAGGCTGCTATGGCAGTTACCCACAAGTGGGATATGGAAACTGCTCAACACAGACGTGCCACTACTCAATTAATAAAAGAATTAATATCAAGTTAATATATTGGACCATAAAATCCAATATTCTCCCACTGGTCCAATACGCATTGAGAAACATAATCTACGGGTCAAAGCGATCGGCTCTTATCTATCAAAAACCTTTCTTCCATGTACCACAATATATTATATCTCTCCCTTAATCGTGACACGCGCTCTTAATGAATAAACCATACGTTTATTCGAGGTCCTCTAAATGTGATACTAATAATGAAAAACTTAATGTATACAACTAAAGAAGAAAATATCACAACTTCGATAAAAGTTTCAATATACATCCAAAGTAGGACTAATTCCCATGTTTTCAACATGACCCTTGAATCTTGATGGCGCCAAACCTTTAGTCAAGGGATCTGCCAACATTAAATCAGTGCTTATGTGCTCAATCGAAACTTGACCTTCTTTAACACGATCTCTAACAGCCAAGAATTTGATGTCGATATACGTTTTTTCGACTTCTTTTGTTGTTTTTGGCTAAATGCACTGCTGCAGTGTTGTCGCAGAAGAGCTTCAGTGGTCTTGATATAGAATCCATGACTCTCAGACCAGTAACGAAACTTCTTATCCATATCCCGTCAATTGTAGTCTCGTAGAGGGCTATGAACTCTGCCTCCGTAGTGGACGTGGCAATCATTGACTGTTTAGCGCTTTTCCAAGATACAGCTCCGCCAGCTAACATAAATATGTAACCTGATGTGGATTTCCGTGTGTCAGTGCAGCCTGCGAGGTCTGCATCGGAATATCCAACCACTTCAAGTGTTTGAGCTGGTTTATATATGAGCATGTGGTTCTTGGTCCCTTGAAGATAGCGCATAACTTTCTTCGCAGCTCGCCAGTGTTCCATTCCAGGGTTACTTTGGTACCTACCCAACATCCCTACGGCAAAAGCTATGTCTGGCCTAGTGCAGACCTGAAGGTACATTAAGCTACCGACTGCAGACGCATATGGGATGTTGCGCATTTGCTCATTTTCGAGTTCATTTTGAGGGCATTGATCCAAATGGAGTTTGTCTCCTTTCAATATAGGTGCTATACTTGGTGAACAATTTTTCATCCTGAATCTCTCCAGAATTTTGTTAATATATGCTTCTTGAGATAAACCTAGTAGACCTTGATGTCTATCTCTATGAATTTTAATCCCAATGACACAGGAGGCTTCTCCCATATCCTTCATATCAAAATTCTTCGAGAGAAATTGTTTCACGTCATGTAACATACTCAAATCCTTAGTGGCAAGTAGAATATCGTCAACATATAATATTAAGAAACATATTTTGCTCCCACTGATCTTATGGTATATACAATTATCCATTATATTTTCTTCAAATCCACATGAAGAAATAACTTCGTGGAACTTAAGATACCATTGACGGGAGGCTTGTTTCAAGCCGTAGATTGACCTCTTCAACTTGCAGACCAAATGTTCACGATCCTTTGAAAGGAATCATTCAGGTTGTTTCATATAAACCTCTTCTTCTAGGTGCCCATTTAAGAAGGCCGTCTTCACGTCCATCTGATGGAGTTCCATATTAAAATGTGCAACTAAAGCCAAGATAATACGAAGTGAGTCTTTCTTTGATACATGAGAAAATGTTTCCCTGTAATCAACCCCTTCTACCTGAGTGAATCCTTTAGCCACAAGTGGGGCCTTGTATCGCTCAATATTACCCGATGAGTCTATCGTAGTTTTAAAGACCCACTTGCAACCTATAGCTTTATGGTCGCTTGATAACTCAACAAGTTCCCATACATCGTTATCCTTCATAGAATTCATCTCATCTTTCATGGCATTCATCCATAAGTCACACTTTTCAGAACTCATTGCTTGTGAAAACGTTTCGGGATCATTTTCGGCTCCTTCATTGCAATCGGTTTCTTGTAAATACACAACATAATCGTTCGAAATGGCTGATCTTTTTGCTCTACTAGACCTTCTTAATGCTGTTTCGACATTCTCCTGATGAGAATTCGGTACAACTTCATGTTGCGGAAATTCAGGCAGATCCTGAGCAACAGTGTCTACGTGAACATCAACTCTCTTGTTGTGGAGTCTCTATACCTGTGTTCACAGTAGGTGGTTCTACAGATATGTCGTTTTGTTGTCCTGAGCTAGAAGGTTCTCCACTGTATAGCCTAAATCAGGTACGACTCGGCTGGGAAATGACAAATCAGGTAAAACTGCCACTGTATACTGTGAATCTAATGTAGTAGTCTCCGTTGGAATCTCGATCTCACGATTCTTAGGGTCTAAAACAGAATCGCTCCCACAAATCAATCCTTCCTCTAGAAACTTTGCGTTTCTTGACTCCACAAATTTGTGCTATGAAAAGGACAATAAAATCGATAGCCTTTGGACCGTTCACAGTAACCAACAAAATAGCCACTGATGGTCCTAGGGTCGAGCTTCTTCTCATGTGGTTATAAATCCTGACTTCGGCTGGGCATCCCCAAATGCGTACGTGTTTTAAACTTGGTTTCCAACCTTTCCATAACTCAAATGGCGTCTTTGAGACAGCCTTGGTTGGAACCCGATTCAATATGTACACTGCCGTCTTAAGAGCTTCAGGCCACAATGAAGATGAAAGCTTAGAACCCGCTATCATGCTTCTAACCATGTCCTGCAAGGTCCTATTCCTTCTTTCAGCCACACCGTTCTGATTTGGTGATCCTGGTGTAGTGTATTGGGCAACAATCCCATGTTCCTGTAGGAACCTTGCAAATGGACCTTTAGCTTGTCCACTTTCTGTGTATTTACCGTAATATTCACCACCCCGATCCGAACGAACTATTTTGATTTGTTTTCCACATTGTTTCTCTACTTCTGCCTTGAATATTTTGAAGACATCTAAAGCTTCACTTTTGTGATCGAGCAGATAGAGATACATGAATCGCGAATAGTCGTCGATAAATGTGATGAAAAATCGTTGATTTTGACTGTCAAAACTCGGGCTGCAAATGTCTGTATGTATTATTTCCAATATGCTTGAGCTTCTTTTAGCTGAGCCTTTATTTGAGATATTGGTTTGTTTACCCTTTATACAACCAATACAGGTATCGAAATCCGTAAAATCCAGAGCATCAAGTACTCCTTCAGAAACTAACTTCTTAACCCTATTAATGGAGATATGTCCCAATCTCCGATGCCACAACTTAGAAGATTTGTTATTTACTTTATTGTGTTCAATATTAAAGCAGACGTTTTCACTTAAGTTAAGTTGATAAAGACCGTTATACATAACACCATTTCCAACAACTTCAGAATTGTGATAAACATCGATTCTGCCACAATCTGAAAAATAAAAGGAATAACCAAAAGGTGCAAGTCTAGAAAGCGAAACTAAATTTCTAGAAAAACCGGGAACATAAAAGGTCTTTTCTAACTTCATAATATGTTCACTACTTAACGTAATAAAAACATCGCCAACTGCACGAACGACTGACGTCAACTTGTTTCCTGAAAAGACGACTTCTTCACTTCTGTTCGGCTTCCTTAGGTTGACCATACCCTGCATCACATTCGAAATGTGAGTTGTACTACCACAATCAACCCACCATGTATTGTGTGCAACTTCAGTCATATTGGATTCATAACATACTAGAGAAAAAATACCTTTCTTCTCCATCCACTGCTTGAACTTTAGGCATTCCTTCTTCACGTGCCCTTTCTTCTTACAGAAAAAGCAACTAGGTTCTTTCTTAATCTTCGCAGTAGGACCAAGCGGTGCTTTCCCTTTACCTTTATAATCTTTCTTCTTCTTTCCGTGCATTGCCATATATGCAGTTTCAGCATTCCCTTTCTCCATCAGTAGTCTCTCCTCCTCTTGCACACCACTGGTCATAAATTCATTAATAGACCACTTTTCCTTATGTGTGTTATAAGAGATTTTGAAAGGATCATACTGTGCGGGAAGTGAATTCAGAATAAAGTGCACAAGAAAAGAATCAGAAAAATCAACCTTCAACTCATTGAGCTGAGCCGCAATGTCTCTCATAGTCATGATGTATTCCCGAACCCCTCTAACACCCTTAAACTTCATAGATGTGAACTTCATGATGAGGGTACTGGCTAAGGCTTTGTCAGAAGACTCAAATTGCTCATCAATAGCCTTCATGAACTCTTTCACCTTGTCATGCTTATCGATAGAACCACGGATGCTTGGCGATACTTTAGACTTAATGTATGCCACACCAACCCGATTCGACTTCTCCCAAGAATTGTATTCTACAATCTCAAATGGGGAACTAGCAGAGGTCAATGCAGGTGGTTCATCTTTCCTTATAGCAAAATCAAGGTCATGCCATGCCAAGTACAAAAGCACTTTTTCTTTCCAAACTTTATAGTTATCTCCCCTTAACTCGGGAGCCTCATTGTAGGTACAATAACAGGAACTGCAAACCACATCATAAAAAATAAAAGGAAATAAAATATAAGACTACAATGATAAAATGCTTTATACAATTATAAAACATATAACATGTGAATCTATAGACATGATGCTGCCTGTGGGCTAAGTATCAATTCAATAAGATTCAAAGACTAAAATTGATAACACTGTTAAACTCCAAATATCCGATGCCTGTGGGCCAATCAGAAAATCTAACATGTAATCCTAATCAAATTAACAAAAAATAATAAAACTCCTGTGGGATAGAATTATCATTCAGTCAATTGGATCACAATCAATATTCGTAAACTATATGTGATCGTAAACTTAATATATAATATTTTATAAAGAGGACTGTTGTGGCAATATCCTCAAAGAAAAATATTATATAGATCACCGAATATTAACATTAAATCCGACATACAAATAAATTGTTCACCAAGTTCACGCATATTCATAGCGGAAAAATTCAGAATATTCATACACGCATGCTCACAGTATGCATTTAATGGAAAATAATCATTATTTAGTATCCAAAATAATAAGCATGAAATTGGTTATCAAATATACACGCAAGGATAAATAAGGCAAAATGGGTCTGAACTAAATTATAACAATGATGCATACACTTAAATGTATTGGGCTGAGAATTGGCCCACTAAGAACACAAACCCTAATTGAGACTTACTGCAGAGAAATAGATCCTAACGTGCGAACTCAAGTGGTGCTACACAACGGCGCAGTCACCATGAAATTTCTTAACACAGCGATTTTCTCTAACAATACTGAAGCATGATATCAAGGCTGAAGGCATAAGATGCTCTGATACCAATGTGTAAGAAATAATTAATCTAAATACGTTCTAAGTATGCATGTATCATACAATTACAGCAGTTTAGAACATGAATTTTATGCGGAAGAGTGAAACAGGATTACCTCCAGCCATTGATGAGAAGAACAGTCACGTTGAAAGAAAAGAGGTGTTTTCCAAGTCTATCTTACTGCTATTATTGATGGGATTTTCAGCGTACGTAAGAAGACACGGGGACCTCCATATTTATAATAAAAACTAAAGGAAGTTTCTCCATCAGAAACTGCTATGGCAGTTACCCAAAAGTGGGATATGGAAACTGCTCAACACAGACGTGCCACTACTCAATTAATAAAAGATTAATATCAAGTTAATATATTGGACCATAAAATCCAATAACTCCCACCCATATTCATTGTCCAGAAATATAGATGATAAGATGCGATAATAGATTTCTTACATGAATCGCTTACAATTTAACAACATTTATCGCAGTCTGCACCTATTCATTTATCGCAGGAACATTGTGTCGAAGCTATCTATGACAGACATAGCAAAGCAAATTCTAGACGAAAGAACACAATGAATCAAATGTTAGCAAGAGCCCACATCTAAAGCCTATAAACTAATAGAACAATCACGAAAAAAAATTCCTTTCTTTGGGAGACATATACATACATATATACATATATATATATATATAAGAACTAGAAAAAGAATAAAAAGCAAACAAACCAATAACAATCGATTAAATTAAGCGAAAGAAATTTAGCATTCACGTTTACATACTTATTAAAATTGCGCTTGGCATTCTTGCGACGAAACCCTAGTTTTCTTCGACACCGAAAGATTCTGCACATTGAAATAACATACAACCTCGACGTTCCTCTTCTCAATCCTCGCCCAACTCTTAAAATCCATCGTCAAATCCATTCTCAAAACGAGAGCTATTTGTCCCTTTCGTATCGTTCAAACTCTTCTTAAACTCTCCAGGCAAAGATTGAACCCATCTCCAGATATAATCACCGAAACATCAACGCTATTCCCATTAGGGTTTTCTCCATCAATCTCTCTCATCGCTTTTCCAATCCCAATCCTCTGATTCTTGAAAAGCAGCATCGATTTTCCATGTCCAAGGTCATACGATACAGACAACATCGTATTGGGGTTTTCAGCCCTCAACATGACGTCATACTCCGACTTAGTAGACGATGTCTGCTTCCCTTGTTGTACGTTCGTAACGGAAACGTGGGGCGATTTTGGATTGTAAGGGGTCGAACGCAGGGCGAATATCGTAATAGCACCTATGGATATTAAGATGACGATTATTATCAGAGACCACCGAACGAATCGTTGGGAATTGCAATAATTATTCGTTTGTTGTTGGATAAATTGCGCGCATGGTGATCAACGATTTGCGCGTGCTCGGGCGGTGGAACGCGGTAGATTTGGTCTCGGGGGAATTGGACGACGTAGGTTTCTAACGGCGGCGGTGGTTCGATGGCGGCGGCGGCGGTGGTGGTTGGTGGCGGCGGCGGCGGTGGTGGTCCTGGAGGCCGCTCCTCCATGTGATGGGGAGCGGTGGTGGAGGAGGAGGAGAAGAAGGTTGTGATTAATATATTTAATTTAAGAGGAGATAGGTTTTGTTATTAGGGATATATGATTATAGGTTGTTGTGATTGTTTTTTGGTTGTTTTTTAGTTCTTTTTTTGCATGGGAGAGAGTTTTTTGCTTGGTAGATGATAGGATTGCATGGGAATAGGAGTTATGCGATTATAGGATTCGTGTCATGTTATTTTAGTCATAATGTAAGTTTTTTTTTTTGTGGTCTAGTAGATAGATAGTCGTGTTACTATATTTGGACATTTTTGCTTGACATTCATATCTATTTATTTTTTTTGGTCAAAGACAAATGGTATTACGTATCTACCAGCGGTGAAGTTGAAGAGGAATGTAAAATAGAATTGCATAGTTGTTTGTAAAAACCCCATGTCATTTAATTTGATTTTTCTATTTCTAGCAAGTTACTTGAAAACATAAGGGTTTTGACTTTTGCCTCTCCTATTACTCCAAGCCCTATTGTAAGGCCCAAGTCTTTTGAAAACTTGTTCAGTTCTTAAAGTCAAATAGCCCAATATTCTTACAGTTGCTGACTATTTATGTGTATCTATATAAATCTTGATTCTTGAACATAGCAATAGCTTTAGTTTCTTTCTTGTATTTTGCTAACATTAGTTGTCTGAGTTTCAGATTAGGCAACAAGACAAGATGATGTATGCCATATACATGGATGTAATATAATATATATAATATGAAGTGGTGGGTTCTGATATGGGATATAATTCGATGATTGTATACTGTATATAGTTTGTGTGATCGAAGTTATAGATCTCACCTAACCATCGGGGTCGTCCCAAGCGAGTAGTTGGCTGACAATTAATGTCCGAACGAGTCACTTTATAAATTGAACAAGTGTATAAAATTTAATTATTTCGTGTATCCATCATTTTGTATAGTTCTTAATCGACTTGATATACTTTAATATAACAACTAGAAACCTCTTACCGATGTGGTCCAAACTTAATCACTTCTTATTGCATTTTTAATTCGTCGTTTAAGCACGTACCCCTTCTTGTGGATTGAGAGATTAAAGAGAGAGGAGAAAAAGTCAAAACTAATACACTAAAACTGAATTTGTTTAACAATGCTCGATGTTTGAGAGTTTGTCTCATAAATAATTGAATTTAGTCCAAATAGGTATATACATTGTTACCCTCGGGTTCTACTGATCATGCGGCGAAATAGCCGACTCGCCCCAACTAACCTAACGATCCTACTTCAGCATGGATCCGGGCCCACTAGATCACCCCAAGGTAAAAGCCTCGAGCCCACTAAAGAGCACGCCGAGACAAAGCTTCCCGAGGCCTTGCCCCTAACGGCACTGTAAAGCCCTAGGGTAGGTTTCTCAAGGACATACCTCCGAGCCACCTCGCAGGAGCGCCCCTGGCTGAGAGGGAGCATGACCCCCTCGGGAGCTTCCCCGATGCCCGAACCAACATCCTTTGGGAATTTGGCCTCCCAGATTGGAAACCGCCACGATCTCCCCTCGACGGTGCCAGCAGAACGTGCGGGGGGTAACCGTCTAGGGCTGAGCGGGCCAGGGGGACGTGCGATCGTGAGGAATAAGGAAACTCGAGGCTGAGAAACACGAGATGTGGACAAAACCGCCCCGAAAACCGCCCAAGGCAAGGACTCTATAAATACCACAAGGTACGCTCAAAACAATATCGAATCTCACGTATCCTCACCGTTACTCAGCCCTTTTCACTTCTTAACACTTAACACCATTTTTCTATCACCTTCAATGTCATTTTATGCCTAGAACATGGAATACACTCTTGACCTAGGCAAGAGGGCAAACGACCCCCACCCCCACCCCACCCTGTTTTCGTAATCTTCACGCAGAATTCGAAGTTAAGGCGGGAAGGAACTCGTTGGCCGATACGTGCGGTACATCAACTTTCGGTGGCATCATACATATTTATTTCCAAGGAATATCCGAAAAATAAAATGCCTTGGTCACAACTCACATGGCCACCCCAATCTAAACATGTGCTCCACGTCTACCTTCAATGCAATGGAACCTAATAATATTTATTTTGCTATTATCAATTATCAATTAGTCGCCATCATCACACCCTATAGAAAAAACAGTAGATAATAAAAAAAAAACTCCATCGCCATGGCCACAAATTCCATCTTCTTCTTCAACCTCTTCATACTCCTCTCCATCCTCGCCGTCAGCAGATCCGCCGTAAGTTTCAGTTATTATTACAAAATCCTTCTCTTACAACGTTTATATATTAACAATCAATCACTAAGCTAACTAAGCCCTTTCTCTTATAATATCATAGGAGGATCTCACTTGCGTTTACACGGTCTACGTTCGGACCGGGTCGATCATAAAGGGCGGAACCGACTCCAACATAAGCCTGACCCTATACGACGCCGACGGGTACGGGTTTCGGGTCAACAACCTCGAGACGTGGGGCGGGTTAATGGGCCCCGACTACAACTACTTCGAGAGGGGTAACCTCGACATCTTCAGCGCCCGAGCGCCGTGCCTTAACGGGCCGGTCTGCTCCATGAACCTCACGTCGGACGGAACCGGGTCGGGTCACGGGTGGTACTGCAATTACGTGGAGGTGACGTCGACTGGGGTCCACTCCCAGTGTTCCCAGGTTCAGTTCACGGTGGAGCAGTGGCTCGCCACCGATACTTCGCCGTACGAGCTGACGGCGATTAGGAATTACTGCAAGAAGAAGGCGGCGGACGGCGGCGTGGTTTCTGTTATTTGAGGGAGGATTGCGTTGTTGGGCCTTTGTTGTTGTATTTGGGCCGAGGAGTTGGCCCAATATTGCTTTTTTTTTTTTTTGGAGTGTGTGATGCCGTATGTTTGCTTTGTTTGAATAACAACGATGTGTTACTTTTGTTTTCCTCGATAGAAAAACAATGATTTGTGTCGTTGAGAAGTATAAATAAACTGATTTCCCTATCGGCAATTGTTAAACCATGTGATTTTTATTACCTAATCATTCACTTTTATATTTTGAAATTATTTATAGTCTATTATTTCAACTTGGATTTTGTCGGCAAGCCGTCGACCAAGAAATAAACGACAACTATGGGTTTATCGCCAGCCTGTCACTTTTATTTTGGGCCCCATACTTTAGGTTCAATAGTTGCGTTGAATGGGTTCTGAAACAATGTGGACAAGTAAGTTCCCATATTTAATTTGATGATACACATTTATCATAAAATCTTGAATGCTGCTCCATGTAAGCCCAATGCATTTATGTCTAGATTTGAAAATCCGTTCTAAAATTAATTGAAAAGAAAAGGCCCACGTGTCACTACCACGTGGGTTGTGAGTAAATCCCCTTAGTTCATATCGAAAAGGCCCATGTATGCTCATTTCACTCAAAATCATCAATTGTGTAGGTCACGACAATTTTTAGTTAACCATTGTTTTTTAGTATTTCTTATTTAACAAAAGCGCACATGCTCTATTATTTATTATGTCCGTACCATATCACTACCATTCATTGCAGAACAAAAAATCTAGTAACAAGTATACGTCGATATGGTATTACGCCACGTGTTGGTCCTCATACCTTATATATCAGTATATAGATAAATGTATACACAATGAGATATTATATGCTCTTCAATAATTCAAGATGAAACTAAAGATACTACTACTACTTCACTTCCTCGTCGCATTCACCCTCTTCTCCATCTGCATAACTGTAAGTTTATGAATCTCTCTTTTTCAGACAATTTGGCTGTTATTTCGTTCGTGTGTAATAAAATAAAAACTGCGCGCAGGCCGCCGATGAAGAAGGTGCTGAGTGTGTCTACGCCATATACGTGAAGACGGGCTCGGTCCAAAGGGCTGGGACCCACTCGACCATCGGCCTGACCCTAACGAGCCCGACTGGGACCACCCAGCTAGCCGTATCGAACCTCGAGGACTGGGACTCATGGGCTCGGGCCCACAACTACTTCGAAACGGGCAGCTTGGACATCTTCGGCGGAAAGGGCCCGTGCCCTAACGGCCCGATATGCGGGCTTAACCTGACCTCGGACGGGTCGGGCCCGTACCACGCTTGGTTCTGCGATTATGTTCAGGTGGGCGTGGTTGGGTTAGCCGACGACGGCGATTGCTCGCAGCGTAAGTTTGAGGTTAACCAATGGTTGGCTAAGGACCAGCCGCCGTACGAGCTTAGCTATTCTGAAGTTGTGTGCGTTCGCCGTGGGTCGGGTTCGGGCCGATTTTCTAGGGTTTCCTAACATGGGTTTGTTTGTTTGTTTGTTTTGATGGGTATTTCTGTCTTTTCGCTTTTCGTCGTGTTTGCTTTGTGTATGTTGCGTAATAAGCGTGTGACCTTTTTTAGGTCTTCGCCGTGGACCATGGTTTGGATTTTCGAAGCTATAATTCACCAGGAATAATATTTGGATTCTTTTTGAAATCATATGTTTTGTTAAAAAATAATATAAAAAATCGACCTGGTGCAAGTAAATATTTTTTATAGTATATAATTATAAAGTTAATATATACTGGTATTACAAATTCGGATAGAAGAGACTGACATTCTTACATTGCCTTGCAGAAGATTATCGAATATTATGAAACATTACCCCAAGCAATTGTCATAGGTTATTAAACTTGTGATTTCAAAAGGTAGATTAGTCTACTTCAGATTTAGTCAATTCATGGGGTCATCATTTTTCTTACTTTGAATTCGAAGTCCGATTTTTGAATTCGAGTTTAGAACGAATAGTACTGTTGCAATATAGTTGAGTTTATTTAATCTCAACTGCCAAAATAATGATGAATCTTGGCTAAGGTACAGAAAATGATGGCCATGTCCAATCAATCTACATTAGATATCACAAGGCCAACTAGTTTGTGTTGTGCCCACAAAAATAAAAATAATAATAGTAAAATTGTGGGGTTCCTTCCTGACAATAGAAGAAGGGATTAGCCTAAAAGCTTATATCATATTCAAACTTTTTCAATTTATCCAAAGTGGAATTTGGGTTTGGCACTCAACAATGATAAACAAAGAACGTGACATATTAAAAAATTAAGCTAGCATTGTATGTTCTTTGAACAGATTCATCCAACTCAATATTTCAAATGAAAATATTATCCCCAACAATTAATCGTGTTATTAAAAAAGATCAGTGAGTAGTTTATGTGTATTACTACCTCCGTCCCAAACCGTTTTGGACATTTTACTATATCGGGCGTCCAAAACCATTTTGGACATTTCCTTTTATAGCAAAAAACTACCACAAACAATCAATATAATAATATTATATATCATCAAAAGACGTGCCAAAACATACACTTTTTTACCTTTCCAACACACTATATTATTAAAATATTCAGTTTCTTAATTCCCGTGCCAATACCCAAATGTCCATAAACTTATGGGACGGAGGGAGTATATTAATGACATGGTTCAACCTGTCATCAACTTTTTTCACCTCTTTTCTTTTCCAACCGTTCACACCGGTAAAATACCCAGAATTCAGAAAGAAGCAAAGAGAAAAGCATCTCTCTCTGAAAGAAAAAAGAAAAACACAGAAGGTGAGTGTGTAAGACTTCAATATATATAAGCTGCTTCCTTTTTTATCTCTATTAACTTTAATCATTCTCTCGATACAACCCTAATTCATGACACACAACCTTACTCTCAGACTGAACGAAGCTTCTACTTCAACTTCTTATCGAGATCAGTCATCATGCGTACGATTCTATCTCTTATTTAACTTTCTCACTCTCGATGAAAACTGCTGATGACACACAACCTTATCTCTCGAGAGACAAGCGATGAACGAAGCTTCTTATCTCCTCAACTCATGTCTTTTCATCCATTTCTTCTGCAAATCAGATCATTAAATTCATGGGTAACGTTTTTATATGCTTTCTGAAGTTGAAAAGTATCTACTCTTAGCAGTTCTTTAATTGATTATATATATATTTCGAACATCATCATCAATGATCGGTACTTCAATTTCATTTATATACAGAATCTATAGTTAATTGGTTGCTATAAAGACAGAGAAAAGGAACCTAAGAGTGAGTAAGAAGAAAGAATGGAATCTTGCAACAGTGATGATAGCCTGCACTCATCAAGCGGCGGCGAAGAAGAAGAGTACGACTCACGCGCACCACCTTCATGAACTGCAGTGGCTCGACCAACCCCGACCCGCTACCACCGCCGACGCCGTTATTCGACCCGTTTGTCTCCAACTACACGCCGGCGCTCAACAACTTCATCATCAGCCCACATACAAAAACCATTAATGATAATAAAACCTCGACTTCCGCACCACCGCCTTCCACCTACCGGCGGCAGCTGCTCCGCCGCCTCAGACCGCCGCGCGCAACCCAAAGAAACGGCCAAGAGCCTCGCGACGCGCGCCGACCATCGTGCTGACCACGGACGCCACCAATTTCCGTGCCATGGTTCAAGAATTCACTGGGATACCATCGCCGCCCTTCGTCGGCGGCAGCTCACCTTTTGCGAGGAGCAGATTCGATCTCTTTGCATCGCCGTCGCTCGATGCTATGCCTTCGTATCTTCGACGGCCCTTTGCCCAGAAGTTTCAAGCTCCAATTTTTCCATTTCTTGCAGTTAATAATACTACTAATAATAGCCCATTGTCAACTGCTTCACAGAGCTCGGATATCTTCAGTAATTTCGATCGGGGTTTCTTTCTACGGTCTGAAAACTTGCTAGAGAATCATCAGAAGGGTAATAATCTATTTGGTTTGGGGCCAAATTCTCCGGCGAATGATCATCGTCGTTATTTCGGTACAGATAATGTTATTACGGCGTTTGACGGTGGGCTGGCAAACCTCGTATCAACACCGACCAATGACGTCATAAATTTGCAAGAGAATTCAAAACGTCGACAAAAGACATGAAAACAGTGGAAGAGAAGGTATGGTGGAGACATGGATTTGCAGTTCGTCAGAGTAGGAATCCATTAATTATTATTGCTATACGAAGGTGGGAAAAAGTTAATGAGGGTTATAATGATGAAAGTATATTGAAAAAGGAGGTCACATTTGGTATGGACTATATTCATCATTTTAAATGCGAGTTTGGTAGAAAGTTGAATTATCAAATTGTTTGTTTGGTAGTGGTTGGTGAATATCTACTTTTTTTTAGGCCAAATTATTATTTTAGGTAACTAAGTATACATGTTTTCGTTTTTGGGTCATCATGTTTGATAATTGCAAAACTAGGTCACTAACTATATATGTCAAAATAAATTTGGGCCACCTTCTCATTTTTGGGTCACTAAGTATACATGTTTTCGAAAATGGGTCACTATTTTTTTATGAATGCGAAAATGAATTTAATATAGCGACCCAAAAACTTAAAAACACGTATACTTAGTGACCCAAAATTGAAAACTCGTATACTTAGTGACCAAAAAATGAGAGGGTGACCCGAATTTGTTTTAACATACATAGTTAGTGACCTATTTTTACAATTATCAAACATAGTGACCCAAAAAACGAAAACATGTGAACTTAGTGACCTAAAATTATATTTTTGCCTTTTTTTTATTATACATTAAGGTTTTGAACTCTTTCTAATCAAAATGTGATCTTTGCAATTTTGCAAGGAGATACTTCGTTTTACCTATCGTTTTCACTATTTTTTTTTATTTCTACAATTTTGTGGTAATACGGAATTTGTGGCGAGATTTTGGAATTTGTTAGGCGGCGCAGCCATAGTTAGGCTTTCATATTGGTTTCTGTACTTTGATTAATTTGCTCTGTTATTTATTATTAGTCTCTTATTTAATCTCTTATTTTAAGTAAAACGTTCGTCGGAAGTAACTCCCTTACTAGTCATAGTGGGGTTGGGTGAACCATATATTGATTTTTATTAACCTACATTTATTAGTCTTTATTAATCTGAATATATCGGACGAGCAGATCAAATGGGGGGCCACTATCCTCTCTCTCTCTCTATATATATATATATATATTATATATATAAATGTAGTTTTGTTGTGGTGTTGACACGTGACCCACAATAATAATTATAATAAAAATATAATATTAAAAAAGTACCAATTTATGTTAGCTTACTAATTAAAATACCCATTTATCTTAGCTTAATTATTATAAATAATCTAGTTATAAATAGTTAATTATTTATACATAATTAACTCCGTGCATTGCACGTTAATTACTAGTTAAGACTTAATTGAAAGTTCCCAAACCCAAAACATGAATCAACATTAATTAGTTTATTCAAGTGCTCATCTCGGCATTGCAAGTTTGCAACCAAAGAGAACACAGAACAATATAATACCATGAATATTCTATACGTATAAATGTAGTTTTGTTGTAGTGTTGACACGTGTCCCACAATAATAATTACAATAAAATATAATATTAAAAAAAAGTACCAATTATGTTAGCTTACTAATTAAAATACCCATTTATCTTAGCTTAATTGTTAGTAAATAAACTATTATAAATAGTTAATATTTATACATAATTAACTCCGTGTATTGCACGTTTAATTACTAGTTAAGACTTTTGAAAGTTCCCAAACCCAAAACATGAATCAACATTATTAGTTATTCAAGTGGCTCATCTCGGCAATTGCAAGTTTGCAACCAAAGAGAACACAGAACAATATAATACCATGAATATTCTATACGTATAAATGTAGTTTTGTTGTGGTGTTGACACGTGTCCCACAATAATAATTACAATAAAAATATAATATTAAAAAAAAGTACCAATTATGTTAGCTTACTAATTAAAATACCCATTATCTTAGCTTAATTGTTAGTAAATAAACTATTATAAATAGTTAATATTTATACATAATTAACTCCGTGTATTGCACGTGTAATTACTAGTTAAGACTTAATTGAAAGTTCCCAAACCCAAAACATGAATCAACATTAATTAGTTATTCAAGTGCTCATCTCGGCAATTGCAGTTTGCAACCAAAGAGAACACAGAACAATATAATACCATGAATATTCTATACGTATGAAATGATTTTATAGTGTGGCAGAAATATACATTATTTACACACAAAAGAGATCGAATATCCTTTTAGTATGACGAAATGGCCCTGGGCTTTGAAGCGAGCAGCGAATGACCAGCCTATATACATTATTTTACACACAGTAGTTGATGGGCTCCTCCCATGCGATGACGATGAAGTAGCGCTTTTAGTATAGTAGAATAGGAAGTTATTAGCGCTTTTAGTTTAAGTGGTCTCATTTGCAAAGCCTTGGTTGGCATTGAAATGTATATATTGTTGGTGCCAGATTTGGGCTAAGAGCAACAGAAACTTAATTGCAAACAAAGTCTCGCTAACTCATATAATTACAACTAATAATGTCTATTGTATTAGTTATTGTTGATGTGACCTTGAATATATGTGGGAAAGAAAGAACTTCACGTGGCTTATTTTTCAATGTGGGTGCTGACTTTGAATAAGAAGACCACGAAAGCAAAACGAAGTTGCTTTGTGGGCTGCTGCATTATTTCTTCTTCTGTTCATACGGAAACATAAGAAGCAATGGCTATAAATAGCCATTATTCGATGAAGGGAGAAACACACCACCACAATACTGATCTTCTACTCCGATTAATTCTTTTTGTAGCATACTCCTAATATTGTTGTAGCTGATTTTTGTATACCGTCTGGTGTTCATGTCTGTAATCACTCCACATAATAAAGAAGTTCTACCCTCCGGCCGGTGGATGTAGGACATTCTGACCGACCACGTGAATCTCGTGTTCACTGTCCAAATTTCTTTTTCGTCTCTTTTATTTATTATCGTCATTTCTCGGGCTATTAGAAATCGAGGGGTCCTTCCTAAAATCAATTGGTAATAGGAGGAGAAAGCTTCTAATATATATACTGGCTCGAAGAGCTTGCATTATCCGATGTGGGACAAAGTCCACTTAGAATCTCAACACGCCTTCGATGTGGGACGAAACCCACTTTTTATAATCTCAACACGGACAGTTAAATTATCGGGGATTAGTTATAATACAGATAAGAATAGTGAGATTAAATATGATTGTAAAAAAAGAGTAAGGGAGCAAAAGTATTTTATTCGAAACGATATTACTGTATACCTTCGAAACGAAATCTAAACACCTATTTATGGGAAACAATTACAACTACTTCAACTAATCATAATTAAACTTCACCTACCAAAAGTTTATAATATGGGAAAAATCATAGTAATAAATAATATGGTCGTCCACCATGATAAGATAAGATTTGTTTAATATATTTCTCTTGCAATATTTTTTATTGGCACGTGATAGAACGAAATTAAAACCCGTCAAGAATTTAACATGTTGACTGAAGTTACGGAGTTTATTTAGGCATTTTCGCGCTCTTTAACAATTGGATAAATTTTGATAAACGCATGATAGAAACACTAAT
>JAPQWV010004483.1:0-29677 GCA_027422505.1 Craterostigma plantagineum
AGGGGGGGTGAATAAACGCTTGTCTCTTTTTCGATTTGTCTTTCCAATGACAGGTAACTCAATCAGTGACCGGTCAGTATAAGTGCGGAATGTAATACTGGCCGGTTGAAAAACTGAGTGTGATGAGTAAATGTGTGTGCTGGGTATGTATGAGACCGGTTTGTTTCTGGAAGTTCGGAGTTAAAATCTCCTACGTCTCCCCTTCTTCCTCGCAAGGAAGGTTCACTAGATCTTCAGTTATATACACTTTGTACAACCTACCCAGCTGAAACACAGCTCAAATCTAGTGAATCCCTAGGCAGTTGTTTACAACAATCCACCTACTTCAACAGCTTTTTACAGTCCGTCGGAGATAGTCACTATAGGCTTAAATCTAAGAAAGAATATCTTTGGACTTCACTCTGATTTTTGTGCTCTCAAACAGCTCGTTGAACAGCTCAAACTTCGTCTTTTAGGATGGATCTCAAGATCGTAGAAATGTTGTAGTTCGTGAAGTGTTTTCATCCCTTCTTGTCTCTCTCCTTTATGCTTGAAGTTTGAAATTCAAACTGTTGTGAGATAGCTCTTCACTCTGATCGGTGCATAATTGACTTTCAAAAAAATGGGTCTGTCCGGTCTAAGCTGCAGTCTATCCTGTCACTAGCTTTATTCCTTATTTGCGTTAGTTGACCTTGTCTAAATACTGGACTTGCAGCATTGCATTGAATGTCTGAATTTTCCTTTCTGTTTCAGCATGCACTTATCTCGATTGTCCAATCTGTCATTTGTCGATATTGCATACTGTCGTACTTTTCTGAAATCCATTTCCACAGGGACCGGTATCTTCAATCGGTATTGGTTTTAGTCTCTCATGCTTGCCCAGACTGGTTACTTACATATACCGCTTTTAGTCCTTAGCATAGACGATACTTTAGATATCCGGTTTTCTCATATTAATCAGTTGCGTAATTCACCAAAACCGATAGTCCGAATGTCTGAATTCGTGTTGCTAACAATTTCCCCCTTTTTGGTGATTGACAAAACTAGTCAGCAGAAAAACCAGTTTTCATTCATATCAAAAGAGATTGATACAGACAACACTTTAGTTGTACCCTTGCTCGAAGATCCGCTCTATCTCATTCCCTCTTGTTATCATCCTTGTATGGCGTCTTCCTTTATGTCATGTAGTCTCCGAAGATCCGCCAGCTGTTCCTTTGTTAGATTGCAGGCCAGATGCCGTAAACTACTGCCATCATACTGGACTTCAACTGGACCAGTTTCGCTGACTGGTACAGCCGCAGTCTGGCTCTGTAAGACTGCATCCGGGATGAGTGCAGCTTCGATTGCAGCTCGTTTTGGATCCTTGGTTTTGACATAAAGTTTGGAGATAAACCTTTGAGGCTCAGATGAGCTTAGAGCTGGGCGGTTGCTGTGTTTTCTGCTGTCGCTTGCCGTACTTTCCCCCTTTTTGGCAATAACCGGGGTGATTAGCCTAGTCAAAGCCGTCAGTTGCCCTTTGATAATCTCCAGATCTGCACAAACATCCGAGCGGAGGACCGATGATATCTTCCTTGAGCGCCTGAAACTGCTCATTGTTGTGCTGTCGATCACTGTTGACAGTCTTGCTCAGAACGGAGATTGAGCGATAAGTCTGCTTGATCAAGGAGACTTCTCTCGGTGAGCTGATGATATCGACCGGTATGGATACACTATTTGGAGGTCCCGTTGGTTGCGACTGTGGAGGGATGACAGACTGAGTGTGTTCCGGTAATGCAGCGACGGAGACAACAACAGATTCAGTCTGAATGGCAGAGACAGGGATGCCATGCTCCGTCGATGTGCGGACTTCGAGAGCAGTTCTTGCTCAGGTCGAACCTCGACCGGTTGAGGTTCTGCCAAAGTAGCTGAGAGATCTGAATGTTGTCTGGAGAAGTGGGAGAGAAAGAAGATCCAGATTCACCAGCAAAGGTGATAAGTATAGGCAAGGGGAGGTAGTGACTGTGCCTGAGAAAATCCACTGGCTGAGATTTGAATCGGTAGAGATAATGGTAGAGACAGCCAAGGGAACGATGGAATAGGTTGCCGAAAAAGCAAGCATTCCTCAGAGACCGGTTCTGGGAGGAATGAAGAACTGGACTTTGTACCGGTTGAGATGTATGCACAGGTGGAACAAAGGATGAAGGCGCGGGTGCGACGATCAAGGCCGTTGTCATGAGAGAGTCGTCCTGCGGCTGATCAAAAGAGGCAGAGATTGATCCAAATGCCACAGCCGATGCACCGGCGGAGGATGCCACATCAGGCTGAAGTTTTGCCCAACAGCAGCATGGTAGATCTGCATACCCTGCAGTTCTGCCTCCAGCCTGGATAGGATTTGGAGCTCATGCACTGCATCTCTCCTTCAGGCTGAAAGTTATCCTCGGCGCTGCTCAATATAGCCGTCAGGTGCTTCATTTCAAGACGAACCCGGTATAGCTCTCGCGCGTCCAATAGGCGCCTGATGGATGCAATTCCCAGAGTCTTTATGAGCTTCCCTTCAGTCTGTCTGGCCTGTTTGAGTCGGTCAGAGAGACCTTTGGACTTCCAGATCTTCTCACTGTATGGAGTAAACCGGAAGTCGACCCATTCGTCATAGGCGCGCAGATCGTCTGCAATCGTCTCAACAATTTCTTCTCGAATGAGAGTCCAGCAGTCTCATCGATCGATTCGTGTCCTCAGGGACCGCAACAGCTTTGCCCTTTCCTTTGTCAGTCGAAATACCTCGGACCGTTTCTTAATCCTCAACCCGACACCCCACCTGTGGTGGCGCAGTCCTGATCACCGAACCAGTTTCCTCCGAGAATGGAGTGACAGTGATGGTTGGTGTTATTGAGAAACCGACTGGACAAGTTTTGTAGTTGTTGTCGGTTTCTTGACGGACTGACCCGTTGAGGGCTTCTTGGTAGTCGTCATGGTCCTTTTCTTGTGAGTACTTCCGAAGCGGCTGAGTATCTTCAGAGGAGGAGGAAGACTCCAAGACCATTTCTTCTTGGAGGGTTTGATGAGACTTGCTTGTCATCAGTCTTCTTCTTTTTGATCGGCGAGGGTTTTGGACGAGAGTCAGTCTTCGATGTTCCCAGAGAGTGATCAACGGCAGACTTCTTAGTTGGCTTGAGAGTGGACAGATCGTCAGTGGCTTTTCTCTTAGCCGGCTTCTTAGTGAGCGAGGCTGTGCTCACCATCTGATGAATGGTTTCATCAGAGAATGTAGTTTACAAACCCAATCCCTTCAGCAGCCCAACATCTGCAACCTTGCGCTTGAGAGGAAGGACAGTTTAGGGCGCAAAGTTCTTGATTTGCCTATCACGAACTGGCAGTATTCCTTTGAGGACGGAGAAAATTACAGAAGACCAGTTGATCTTCATCCCAGTCAGAATAGCCACCATGGCTGAACTTTATCGCCTGTGAGCATATCAAAGGATCCTGCCTTCCCCAAGATGGATTTTGCAACAATATCGTGAAGCAGTCGATACTCTGGTTTAAGAATCACTCGTTTATCCGAGTCTTTAAACGTTCCCCCTGTCAAAGACATCGTTGTCTTGAGACGTTCCTTAACGTCATCAGGTACGCTGATAACAGTGTCACCGGTGGTTGGTAGATGGAACACAGCTTTGCAAAGTATTCTTCAGTGATGTCAAACTGATGTCCGTTGATCATACACTGGAAGCGGTCTCCGACGATGAGTACTGTGTTGAAGAACTGATGCAGAGCCTCTGGGTAAAATTCTGTAGTGCAGTCGAAGAAGGTTTGAAGGCCGGTTTGAATTAGGGCTTCGAATATAGGAACAAATTCCTTGTGTGCGGTCTCTTTGCAGCTAGCAAAGTAGATTTGAAGCGCCGTCCTTGTAAATTCTTTGTGTGCTGGGGCCATTTGTTCGAAGAATTGGATAGGGTTTCTGTAAGGAGGTTTAAGAGATTTTGGGGAAGAAGATGACGAATCGGTTGGAGAGAGAAGAATAATGATGGAATGTTTAATTTGAGTATGGGTACGAAATCTATTTAGCGGGGAAAGCGTGTATTTGCATTAAATGCATAGGACGTCTTGTCGCTTAGCGTTCCTCTCTCATAGATGCCCTACTTTCCTGCAGTGTTGTCAGATTTCCTGCGAAAGTGTTATGATAAAATGTGTGCAATTGATGACGTATATTTAATAAAACGATTTCGGTCAGTCACTGATCTAGGCAGTTTCCGGTATCAATACCGTTTGTAAAGTTGTACAGGTTTCGAAGAGAGTGTCCGGTAAAAAAATCCCGTTTTAAAAGAGTATCCCGGTAAAAAAAAAATCCCGGTTTTAAAAGAGTATCCCGGTATTAATACTCCGGTATAAAAAAAATGTATATACGTATATAAATATATATAGGTGACGAGAATCAGTTTTGGACGAAACTGATGGAATAATAGTTTTGATCAGTAGGAAGGAATTGACTGATAAAGAATAGATGGTTTGATACGATCATCACTTTGCACCATTTGGTGTGTCGAGGTCACCAGTTATACCAATTAATTTGATATAACAAGGTTCCCCCTGACTCTATGCTTAGGTATTTAGGGTAAATCCAATAACCTAAAGCATTTCGGAAGAAAAGGAACTTAGCTTCTGGTAGTGGCTTGGTTAGGATGTCGGCGACTTGCAGATCGGTTGAGATGTGTTCCATCCGTACATTTTTCTTCAGCACATGATCTCGTATGAAGTGATGTCTTATTTCGATGTGTTTTGTCCGAGAGTGGAATACCGGATTCTGTGTGATTGCGATTGCGCTCGTATTGTCACAGAAGATAGGTGTGTCGGTTTCTTGTATTCCATAATCTTCCAGTTGGTGCTGTATCCAAAGAATCTGTGAACAACAGCTTCCAGCAGCCAGATATTCTGCCTCAGCTGTGGATGTGGCTATAGATGTTTTTTCTTGCTGAACCAAGAAATAAGTCGGTCGCCAAGAAACTGGCAGTCCCCACTAGTACTGCTCGATCAATCTTGCAGCCTGCATAGTCAGCATCTGTGTATCCATGCAGTGATACTTGAGTCTTTGGGATACCATAGACCAAATTTACAGTCCCTTTGAGGTACTTCAGGATGCGCTTTGCCGCAGAGAAGTGGCTTCTTTTGGATCAGACTGGAACCGAGCGCACAAACAGACACTATACATAATGTCCGGTCTGCTAGCAGTAAGATATAGCAGTGATCCGATCAGCCCCCTATATTTAGTAACTTCAATTGATACTCCAGTTTCATCTTTGTCTAGTTTGATTGATGAACTCATAGGCGTTGTAGCTTGTGAGCAGTTCTCCATACCGAACTTCTTGAGCAGTTCCCTTGTATATTTAGCTTGATTTATGAATATCCCCTGCTCCGTTTGTCTTACTTGAAGTCCCAAAAAGAATGTGAGTCCCCATCATACTCATCTCAAACTGATCCTGCATCATTCTAGAGAATCGCTTGCATAACTTAGGATCAGTTGACCCAAAGATAATGTCATCGACGTAGATCTGAACGATCAATAGATGCTCTCCTTTAGTGAATCTGAATAGTGTTTTATCAACACTTCCAATTGTGAACTTATGATCAGTTAGAAACTTTGATAGCGTTTCATACCACGCTCTTGGGGCTTGTTTTAGTCCATAGAGAGCCTTCTTTAAACGGTAGACATGTTCGGGTACTCATGGTTTTCGAAACCGGGTGTGTTGAGCAACGTATACTTCCTCAGAAATTGTACCATTCAGAAATGCACTCTTGACATCCATTTGATATACTTTGAAGTCCTTATAAGCTGCATATGCCAAGAAAATCCGTATGGCTTCCAGTCTTGCTACCGGTGCGAATGTCTCATCATAGTCTATTCCTTCTTCTTGTCTGTACCCTTGAGCAACCAGCCTTGCCTTATTTCTGGTGACAAGTCCATCTTCATTTAGCTTGTTCTTGAAAACCCATTTCGTACCGATTACAGTTTGCGTTGGCTTTGGAACAAGAGTCCAGACTTGATTTCGCTCGAACTGGTTTAGTTCTTCCTGCATGGCTTCTATCCAGTTGTCATCCTTGAGAGCTTCATCAACCTTTGTTGTTGAATTTGTGAAATGAAACGCATGACTGAATAGATTGGGGTTCGTCTGTCGCCTTGTTTTCATGGGTGCAGCAGGATCTCCTATGATCAATTGCTGAGGATGATTCAACTTTGTGCGGTTCCATTTGATGCGTTCCCCCTCATTGATTCCTCTGGTGTTTCTTGAGTCTCTGTGTGAGTTTCACCTTCTGATCCAGCTTCGTTACCGGCAGTGTTTGACTGATTGTTTCCACAGGCTCCATCTGTATCTCAGTGGTTCGTATTTTGAGTGCTGGTTTCTTCTACAATAGGTATTTCTGTCAGCTCCAATACTGGTTGATGTCTTTCTTCATCACTTTCATCTTCAAGATGGGATCTTTCCAGTGGTTGCTCAAACGATTGATATTACTGGGAGTTATGGTTATCAATTTCTGACTCTTCAAAGACTACGTGTGCTGATTCCTCAATAGATAGAGTCTTTGTGTTGAAAACCCGGTAAGCTTTGCTGACTGAAGAGTACCCAAGGAATATTCCCTTTTCGGCCCTTGTATCAAATGCTGAGAGTTGATTCTTCCATTATTGTGGATGAAACATTTGCTTCCAAAGGTCTTGAAGTAACTGATTGTGGGAACATTTCCGGTCCATACTTCATATGGTGTTTTGCCCTGTTTCTTGCAAATCATGGACCGGTTCTGTGTATAGCATGCAGTGTTGATGGCTTCTGCCCAGAATTTATGAGAGATGTCCGCATCAGCTAACATTGTCCTGGCTGCTTCCTTGAGAGTTCTGTTCCTCCTTTCAGCAACTCCATTCTGCTGGGGTGTCCTAGCAGCAGACAACTCATGGCGTATACCATGGTCCTCAAGAAAATTGGTTATCGTTATGTTCACAAACTCAGTACCCGGTCACTGCGGATCCGGTTTATGTTACCATTTTGTTCATTCTCTATTCTTCTGAAAAGCTTTATTAAGTTGACTGGTGTTTGGTCCTTGGATTTTAAAAATACAACCCAGGTGTACCTGGAGAAATCATCTACACTACTAGTGTGTATCTAGCACCACCAAGACTGACTACTGGTATTGGTCCGAATAAATCCATGTGAAGTAAGTCTAGACACCGGTTTGACTTATACTTCCTTTATTCTTAAAAGTTGACCTAATTTGTTTACCTAACTGACACGCTGTGCAGTGTTTATCTTTTGAAAACCTTAGATTGGGTAGGCCTCTAACCAGATTGTTATCCCTAAGACTGATATGGTCTTAAAGTTTAGATGACTGAGACGTTTATGCCACAACCAACTTTGGAGTTATGAGCTATTAGACAGGTCTGGGTAGAAAACTGATTGATCTCCCCAGTGGACCCTATATGTACCCCCAACCCTATGCCCAGTTATCAGTATGCGTTTCTCTTTGTCCTTGACAAAGCATTTATCTTTTTCAAACGATATTAGGTAGTTGTTCCTACATAGTTGACTTACACTTATTAGGTTGTAATGGAGATTCTGTACTAAGTGTACATCTTTTAGGGTAAGGTTTCTGTGAGTAATCACCCCCTTCCCTATTGTTTTACCTTTACCGTTATCTCCGAAGGTGATTGTCGGTCCGGTATGTGCCCTAAGCTCCTTTAGTAGTCTTCCTTTCCAGTCATGTGCTGACAGCATCCACTGTCCAGGTACCATACTGATCGGTTCAGCTCCTCAATGTATTCCTGAAAAAAAAAATATATATATATATATACATACATTGGTACCCAGTTTCACTGGGTCCAGTATAGATTAGATTCTTAGGAACCCAGATCTGAAAGACTCTAACAGTCCGACCAGTTTGAGGGTCTATAAGATATTTGATGTTTCTATTCCTAGTCATTCCATATTTAGATGTATTGTGCTGT
Organism: Craterostigma plantagineum; assembly: GCA_027422505.1. NCBI lineage: Eukaryota > Viridiplantae > Streptophyta > Magnoliopsida > Lamiales > Linderniaceae > Craterostigma > Craterostigma plantagineum. The sequence goes on from JAPQWV010004483.1 coordinate 7,940, forward strand.
CTAGCCCGGTTTCTATACTCATATTCATACCTCCTATTCCCCCTATGCTCATGCCCGCTTGATATAGATCTGTTTTGTAAAGTCACTGTTTTTGGTAATCTTCTATTATGTTGAGCTTCTCTCTCTATCGTAACTGGGGAGCTAGGTATGTACTGGTGTTGTTACCTGCGAAGAGCTGGCTGAAGTAAACCTAATCCAGCCAGTATTCTTTTCTCTTGCTGTCGGTTCGCTCGATCCGGTTTCACTAAATCCTAGTCCAGTTTTGTCATTGCAAACCTCCTCCGTTTTGCACCTCAGACTATCTGGATATTCTCTACTGTTTTCTTGGACTGACTCCAAGTCTTTACGATCGCATTAAGCTTATCGTTTTCAGTCCTCAACTGCACTATTTCATTTCTAAGTTCTCTAACTTCCTCATTCAGCACCTTCGTTGACTAGAATCACTTTCAGTTTGTTCGACTGAAGTAATTTTCCCTTTTTGTTTAATCCTAGCGGAAAGTTTCTGATATTCTTCAGCCATTTCTTGAAGAGCCTGAAGAAGCTCTTCCTTAGTAAAATCATCCGGTACAGAATCACATACCTCATTGTTGATCATATTTGCCATGAGACATTCATGAGATTCCTGATCACTTTCGGTATCTGACTCATCGCTGTTGATTCTTCGGAGTCAGAGTCGTCCCATGTTTTTCCACTCTTGGCCACCAAAGCCTTTTGATACTTCTTTGACTTGGTACCAAGTTTTTCTCCTTCTTTCTTTGAAACTCGACAATCGATTGACAAAATGTCCTTTCCTGCCACATTAAAACACGAGACATCGTTCTTTCTGTTTTATATCTTTATGAAATTTTTACCTTCAGAACTGTTGCTTCGATTTTTCTTCATGACTTTCGAATCTCTTTACGAAAAGTGCCATGACTTCATCAGTCAGTTCTTCTGATGTCTTCGAAGTTGAAGTTTCTGGTGCTACGAGAGCCTTGACAGGTTGTTCTGTGACTGACTCTTCCATTCTCGTTTGTAGCTCGAACTCATAAGCCTTGAGATCAGCAAATAGATCGTGAACTTGTATCTTGCTGAGATCCTTTGATTCTCTCATAGCCATGGTCTTAACGTCCCATTCACGGGAAGTGCCTTCATGATTTTGATGGCTACATCTCGGTTCTCTAGCGTTCTTCCAAGAGCCGTGAGATCATTGATGATGTTCATGAACGGCTCTTCGAATCAGCCATTGATTCTCCCTCATTGTCTTCTCCCGGCTTCATCTTCGCGTGTCGTACTTTTGTATGGCAACAATGAGCTTGTTTTCCCCGGTAGACTCTTTCCTTCGCAGATTTGACATAGTTTTGTCCAGACCTCCTTTGCTGTTTTGCATAGCATCACCTGTCTGAATGTTCCGGTGTCCAGTGTTTTGAACAGAATGTCCTTGGCAACATTATCTAGATTCATTAGTTCTTCTCTGCCTCTGTCCATTCACTTTTTACCTTTGCAATCATTTGTGGCTGTGCGGTTGTCTTGCGTATGCAGTGGATTGATCTTTTCTAACTTTGGAGGTCCATCTGTAATGACATCCCACATATCTTCGTTCTGGGCAGCTAGATGGTCATCATGCGAACTTTCCATTCCATGAAGTTTCACGGGAGAACATCGGCAGCTTGCTTGATGTATTCATCTTTTATCAGTTTGATGATTGATAAAACCCGCTCTGATACCACTTGTTAGGATCGTTTACGCGTTTAGAGGGGGGGTGAATAAACGCTTGTCTCTTTTTCGATTTGTCTTTCAATGACAGGTACTCAATCAGTGACGGTCAGTATAAGTGCGGAATGTAATACTGGCCGGTTGAAACTGATGTGATGAGTAAATGTGTGTGCGTGTGTATGTATGAGACCGGTTTTTTTCTGGAAGTTCGGAGTTAAAAATCTCCTACGTCTCCCCTTCTTCCTCGCAAGGAAGGTTCACTAGATCTTCAGTTATACACTCTTGTACAACCTACCCAGCTGAAACACAGCTCAAATCTAGTGAATCCCTAGGCAGTTGTTTACAACAATCCACCTACTTCAACAGCTTTTTACAGTCCGTCGGAGATAGTCACTATAAGCTTAAATCTAAGAAAGAATATCTTTGGACTTCACTCTGATTTTTGTGCTCTCACCACAGCTCGTTGAACAGCTCAAACTTCGTCTTTCTAGGATGAGATCTCGATCGTAGAAATGTTGTAGTTCCGTGAAGTGTTTTCATCTCCTTCTTGTCTCTCTCCTTTTATGCTTGAAGTTTGAAATTCAAACCGTTGTGAGATAGGCTCTTCACTCTGATCGGTGCATTAATTGACTTTCCAAAAATTGGTCTGTCCGGTCTAAGCTGCAGTCTATCCTGTCACTAGCTTTATTCTTATTTGCGTTAGTTGACCTTGTTAAATACTGGACTTGCAGCATTGCATTGAATGTCTGAATTTTCCTTTCTGTTTCAGCATGCACTTCTCGATTGTCCAATCTGTCATTTGTCCGATATTGCATACTGTCGTACTTTTCTGAATCCATTTCACAGGACGGTATCTTCAATCGGTATTGTGTTTTAGCCTCTCATGCTTGCCCAGACTGGTTACTTACATATACCGCTTTTAGTCCTTAGCATAGACGATACTTTAGATATCCCGTTTTCTCATTATTAATCAGTTTGCGTCAATTCACCAAAACCGATAGTCCGAATGTCTGAATCCGTGTTGCTAACAAAGCCCAGGATAAGCCTTTGAAATAGAGTTGATAACTTCTTTCCCAATATCCCATCTCTTAGCTTCTAAAAACACCACCAACAATCACGACAGGGAAAGAACCACTCCCATCTGCAAGAAAGAGAAATAAATACAGCCCATTATTTTTCTTTTTAAAATCATAGGTTCAATCAAAAACTAAGGTCGTCGCTGTCGGTACAAACCCTTCCCAGCTAACGACAGTCGTTGAACTACCGCTTTGACGCATAGACCAATTCTTGAACTGCATCGTCAAGATCTCAGTGGCCACTTGATCGCCAGCTTCTGCACAAGACATTACGACTGGCAACGAACGGCTGCAATCCTCGCCCAAGATGGGTCCGCATAGGTCCACCTGACAAATGGTTCTTGGTTAGTTGCTTAACTGTATAACGGTGCAACGTGAATGACCAGTCAGAAATACCCTATGATTTCGTCTGAGAAGGAGGCCAAGAAACTGTAGGATACGACTTGTAAGCATGGTCTTTGACCCTCGACCATCTGAGCTTTAATAACCGCGGTCAGTGCCTTTGCAGCGATACCGTAACCGCTGATAATGCATCAAAGATGTCCTCAATTGCAATCCAAGATAATGTGGAAAGGCATACCTGAAAAGTTCTTGAAAAATTTAGCAGTCACTTAAAGATGTTACCTGCCCCAGTCACCTAAGACGGGCCCAGCACCAGCAGCACGGGCTTCCTACCGTCTTCGGTAAATCATAGGCAATGCATCCCGTCCCTGCAATGAGAACACAGCCATGGAGTTTTTCCCAGTGTGCCACTTGCAAGAGCTGCTACAGCATCGTTATGGACATAAATTTTTACACGCTCAGGAATATGGTCCTGTTATAACAGAGCAAGACAAGGACTCAATGAATGAGACGTATAGTATCATGATACGGATTTGTATGGGGTACTACTAGAATACCAACGGGAAATGACACAAACAATTTTGAAGCAGAAAAAGCATATACCTCATCCAACCAATTACTCTTTCTTGGTCTAGTGGACTATTCACGCCAGATACCCTAAGCAAACCGCCCTAACATCAGTTGGATTCTTTCCAGATTTAGAAAGAGCTTCAAAAATAACTTGTTCAAGTGTTTCTCTAGCTGCATTTTCTGCAAGACTCAATTGAGCGTATTCCGTAAGTGAAAATCAAGGGAGGAAAGCACTCTATAAAGGTCACAATAAAACTTGTGTTATGGATGGATCACAAGATCATTTCTCCTAAGGAAAATTCTAATGATCAAATTCGAACCAAAAGTAGAAACTAGCTCGAACCAGAATAATTCGAGGAACCGCTAGAAAGTCAATTTACAACATGATCGTCGGACTTCACTCAACAACCAACTAATATACATCAAGATTTACGCGCATCAGCAATTTCACCCGCCAAAACTTGGATTCCAGAAGAAAATAAAAAAGAGACGAATAAGAAAGGTATGAACATTCCAACAACCTCCGAGGCTGCTGTTGTGGTAGAGCATCCTCCAACGGCGCGGCCGAGGACCGGCGGTGGGACTGTGATCGGAGAAGGACGACGGCTCAATTCTACCGGCAAACACACACAGACTGTGGATGTGGTCCCACCATCGACTCCCAAGACCACTTTATCTTCTTCTTCACCTCTCTACCCATCACTGTCAATATGTCGTCTCCTAATGCAAATAACATTACAATCAGAAAATAAAATAATTATAAAAGAAGGTCAAATTATATATGGGCTTTAGCTAAATTGTTACTATAGTTGGGCTTATGTAGCCCAAATGCTTCAGCCATAACTATTTTAGTACTCCCTCCGTCCCGTTATATTTATCACATATATGTGGGGGCACGATATTAAGGTGGCATTATTATAATAATATAGTACAATGAAAAGGTAAAAAAGTGTATATTTTGACACGTCTTTCAAGAATATTAATATTATTATATTGATTGTTTGTGATAGTTTTTTTTGCTAAAAAGGAAAGATGATGAAATTAGTGCGACCCCCGAAATGGAAAATGTGATAAAATTAGCGGGACGGAGGGAGTAAAATACAAATGAACCTTCCGAAGTCTAATACTAATAAAGGCCTAAAGTCTATCACTAATAAGTATTTCTCTACAATCATTACCTTCTTGCATCTTATAATATAAGGGGCAATTTTCGTTCGGGGCGTAAATTCAAGAAAAAATTAGTTTTAAGGACCCGATTTGTTTCGGAAACATTTCATTGTTCTGCGATAACACTTCATTGTTCTGAAATAACACTTCATTGTTCTGAAATAACACAAAACGATACTCCGATAACAATTCATTTTTAGGTCATTTCTCTAAATTTTGGGTCCTTTAAACTAATGCTTTTTCGAAAAAGGGTCTTAATCCCATTTTAAAATATTTTTGGGACTGAAACTTAATATACCATAATATAATACTACACAGCGTGCATGATGTAATCAATTATCATAAAAGCATACAAAAAAGGGATGAAAACAAAATGATTTTTGGTATTGGTAAAGATACGATGCTTCTCTTTTACTCTTAAGTTGATTATTATATTTAATTCTGATCCACTGAATATGCAACAATTATTTGTATTGAATTAAAGCAAGAGCACATTTCCTAACTCCTAAGTGGGGCATAAATTGCGCCACTCTTTAATTTTTATTTTATTTTATTTAAAAAGGAAAAAAAAGAAAAAAAAGTAGATATATTTGTAATAAATGGTGGATAACATGTGTAATTCTATTTCTATTAAACAAAGTAAGATTACATGATGAATGGATAACTCACCCCCTCGTAAAATATCTATTTCTTCTTTAGTAAATCTCCATATGGATTATTTAAAGAATAAATTTATATGTGGGATGGGAAGTGGGAACTGTGAAAAGGTTAAGTTCTTTGACAGCTAGGCTTTTACTAAATAGAGTTACTTGCTGCAAATGGTGTCATGTATTGATATGCTTTAAAGTTGTTTATATTTATGATACTTTTCTAATGGTGTACTGAAATAAATAATCCGAGGGTCATCTTCAAATGAGACGTTACCATAATAAGTAATATTCGATACGGAAAATAAAATTAAAGTCTGACGGTTATAAATTTGTCTTCATGAAATATACCGATCCACTAATGTAATAGTTCCCTAACCGTAGAAGCTATTGTTCATTAATGTCCGAACTATAATCCAGGGAAGTTTCATCACGCGCCAGAGCCAACCCATCATTAATCCCTTTATCTGAATCCACGCCATGACACGCGTATAACTACTTACACTTCAAGAGATTATTACAGAGAAATAAATTCAAAGATCGTTCTTTTTTGTTTTCTTTTAACTTTGTGAGGGTTATTTACTTGTTTATCTATATCACCGTCTATGTGGGAGGTCGTAGTCCTGACGTTTCATCTCTTCATCTTCATAGAATTTAATGATTTTGGACAAACTGGTGTTCAATTGCTCACAATGAGTATTTGGTTGGCTGTTAGGTTGGTTTGTAGTAAAAGTAAAAAGAACGTTTTTTTGTCGTTTCGTTTTCTTTATTCTCTGCAGATGAAAACCTTCAAAGATTATGTGTACGACAGAAACCCGAAGGCCAATAGCCGTCTTGCCCAGAAATTTCAAATTCTCATCTGCCATGAAGCTTCTTTCCTTTCTCTAAAGATACAAGAGTGTTAGCACAGAAAGGGAGGAGATTCAGTTGATTTGATCCCAAAATTCTTCTTTTTCTTGTTGGGTTTTGGTTTGGGTCGTCAGCTCACAGTACGGTCCCTTTTTCATGGCATTTCCATGGAAGAAGGTGAAGAAGAATCGGATATCAAAGCTAGTCAACGATCATCTGCAAAACTCTCAGAGGAGGCGCGATGGATCGTCGCTCGTGGTGGAGAACAGGCTTTGCAACTCGTTAGTCGATCTCTTCATCAAGAATCGCGAGAAATTAAAGAAACCATCGGAAAAAGCTTCAGAGCCTGCCGGCCAAATCTCTCGGTTGCCGGAAACATTCCCGGCGTCGGAACCACCTTCTCCTCCGACCAATACCCCTTTGAGCTCCTTCATCACCTCTTCGAAGTCCTCTAATTTGCCTTCACTTTCTAACGATGTTGGTGAGGTTCTTGTTGTGGGGAATAAGAACGAAGATGTTAGTGAAGGTTATCCCAAGAAAGTAAATGGTGTTTTTCCGTTCGTTTTGACATTCTTTTTGGTTGTTACTCTTGCTTTGGGGGCTAAGAGATTAGCTCTAGGAATCACCATAGCAGCTTGCTTCTTGTTTTTCTTGGATGATGTGCGGAAAAGGGCATCTTCTGTTAAAGCTAAAACTTGCTGCTGAGGTCTGGGAGGATTGTTGAGATCTGAGGATCAACCGAAGAAGACGACAAGTGATGTATTGGCGACGATGATTGAGGAAGATGACTCTTTAGTTCCATGTCCTATGATTTCTGAATCAATATATGATCATGTTCGAGAAATTCAACTTGTAGAAACAGCTGACGCAATTACAAACTGTCGTAAATTCTTGGATGGACTGCACATCCAACAGAGGAAGATACTGCAAGAGGATCCCCTGTTCGAAGGTTTGGAGGAGCAAAGAAGATGAAGAAGCAGTCCATGCGAGCTACTGCAATAAAGTCAAAGATGAAGAAATTATTGGCATCCAAGTTCAGACCTTCGGGAAAAGCACAAGAGGTTGAAAAAGATGCTGCTGCAAAAGAGGAAGATGTCTCGATTCGAAACACAAGTGGAAAATCCAAGCAGATTCTCGACATGTTCTACTACTTCAACTACTCCAAAGGAGGACAAGAACAGAGCCTTTGAGGGGCTAGAGAAAATACAGCATTATTATTGAACGTGGAAGAAGGTAGCAGTCCCCCAAGGCAGACCATGGAAGGAGTTCGAGATATTTGTGGGGTATTATCTGTCCGATCATTCTCATCGGACTTGTCCAAAACAGAGTAACCGCCTTTATCCTCTCCTTGTCTTGTTGTTTACTGCTTAAGTTATGCAACTTAATTAGCCTTAACTGTGGTTTGTTCTTATAGATAGATATACTTGCAAACCCTGTAAATGTTACAAGATTATATGAAAGTGAAGGTGCTTTCCCTCTTCTTCTCATTGATGAAAATAGAATCATAATCACAAGATTATATTTTTATCAATTATGTCTAATTATTTGTATTGGTCTATAATGTTGATATTCCTCTCCACAAAAAGTGAATCAACGAAAGAATTGTTTTTTAATTGAATTGCTTTGCATACCCACCATAATTTTACAATGGGTGTCTTTTGTAGTTAATTATACTATTATTATATGTAATGAACTCTTGACAACAAAGCTCTTCCATTGTCGAGTTCTGGGACAATTTGATGGGACACGTAACTTTGTAAATGCGCTTTGCTTTCTCAAAGCACAAAAGACATTGAAATATGATATTGAATTCCGACGATATGGATGGATGATATCATATGGCGAGATTTTTCTAAAATAGTGGGCCATATGTGAGATAATTTCCATCCGTTATTTGTTAGGAAATAGCTTATTTAAATTTTTCACAAGTTATATCGAACAAGAATATCAATGAAAAAGTATATTACACCATGCACTTTACACACCAAGAAAGCAGTATCATTGCATCGCCATAAAATATTGGATTATATTCTCAAACTAAACCACTTCAAATCACCGAAAACAAATCAAAGAAACTAACAAATCAGAAAACTGCTTTCATCAAATACGTATATGAATTTGTATATATACATATTAAATATTGACTACTGATGCGATGCCTTGAGGTTACAATCACGTCATTACCAACCCCAAGACTCTTCGCCAAAACATCGTCGTCAATCTGAGGATCTGATCCAAAAAGCGCGTTAGCGACTATGCTAACTCCAGGATTCTGACTGTTCAGAAACGCCACCGTGACGGCGTTATCCTCGCCGACGTTTTGCTGAAAGTGCACCAGCCCAAATGGAAAGGCGAAGACGTCGCCGTCGTTGAGCCCTTTGAGAAGAGCTTGTTCGCCGAGGTTACGAAGCCCACGAGAAACCTTCCCCCTCAGCACCGTGAGAATCTCCGACGCCCGAGGGTGGCGGTGGGGCGGGTGTTAGGCCGATTTGATCCAACCTTGTACTGATTCAAAGGATTAGTATTACCTGTAACGATGAATTACGGAAGCGATTGAATAGTAATACCACGAGATGGATTGTAGAGTTGAACGGTGATACGCACGTAATCTTCAGCAAAGTCGTCAACTCCAATAATGAATCAGCAACCCTAAACGATGTATCGTTTAGGGTATTTATACACATAAGCCCTAATGGGCTATTGGGCCCAATCTAACTAATATACCCACAAGTCGGGTATATTTACAATTAAGTCCTAGGGCGTAATTAAATTACAGAACATAGACTAATAATTAAATGAACACAATTAAATAATATCTAACAATCTCCCCCTTTGTGTTCATTTCACGCAGTAGCACGGTCTTCTGTTCTGTAGAAGGATTTTCTCAGATTGAGAACGTACTCGAACTGTCTGATTGCTTCGGCGAAGGGATAATCTATTCTGAATTTCTTCAATAGCAATATTGCTTAGGCTGACGATTTCATCTCGGAACTGCTCGAGGCCTAAGCTTGCAAGGTCACCTTTTGAAGAGTCAGAATATCTTCTAACTTTACTTCTCAGTTTCTCGATAATGATCCTGAGAGTGCCGTCGCAGTACTTCTCGACTTCTGAGAGGAACATGACTCTCTTTAGTCCATTCTTGCTGTAGACTACGGAGAGTTCAGGTTCTTTGAAGATGAAGCCATTTGGGTATGGTTTGAGCTCCTCCTCCATACCGCGAAGTTTGGTCTTGTGAGGTTTACCTTCCTAGCATTATCTCAATGGCTATCTGGAAGTCATGCCCTGTGTAGAAGGTAATATCCCTTAGCATGTGTCTTTTGATGGCTTCATATCCCAGCTTGTATCGAAATTCTCGTAGGATGAACTTCCTGTAGAGTCTTGATAGCTTGTATACTTCGCTGGGATCGATGTACTGCAGATTGCCTTCGGTGATCACGTCTTCTGAGCCATCCAGCCGTAGTACTTTGTAGACTGGGTACTTGAGGTTTCTTCCATTTCCTGGACGGTGACATCCACTATATCCTGGATCGGTGCCTTCGCTCTCATTCTCTTCCTGTCTGCATCCGTGACCCTCGATCCGCCTTTCGTCGTCCATTTGTATAGGAAATGGTAGGCCAACTTTTTGGATCCTTCAATATGCGATAGGCCTCTCAGCTCCATTTCATTATATGGTCGAATTTGACCACGTTCTCGCCAGATTCTGCTTCTAAGTTCCTCTTGAAATGGAGTTGTGATCTTGTTCCAGGGAGTCTCAGATGCTTCTGACGTTTCTTCGTAGTCTTCTCCATTTCTGATCTCGTCTGGAGCCATTCTGAGGCTTGCTTCAACGGCCGCCCAGATCAGTCCACTAACATTGTCCAGTCTCTCTTGAATGTCATCTCCTGTGGGATGATTGCTGTGGCTTTGAGATCCCCATCCCTGATCGATATACTCGTTGAGCTCAGCCAGGGGATCAGGGATGCTCATGTCTACGACTGGAGGCAGTGGGTCGTCGATTTCCTGTGGGGGTGGGTCTGGTCTGAAGTCGGATGGTAATGAGGGTAGGCTTTCTGGTAGGTTAGTAGTTAGGGTTAAGTGGGAGGAGGTAGTAGGTTGGGGATTTGAGGTTTCTGATTGAGTTTGGGTTGAGGTTGAGGGTTCTGTATGGGTGGTGGCTGCCTCGACCCGCTGTCGCTTCTCCCCCTCAGGACGACCATCGCCATCGGGTCGTCATGTCGACGTTTGTGTGTGGGCGGGTCGTAGTGGCAGTGGTAAGGTAGTTGGAGACGGTGAAGGAGCTCCGTATCTTCATCATCGAGGTGGTCGGCCTCGCTGAGGAGTCGGGCGAGTAGATTCTGTCGAAGCTCCTTAATGGTGGGGGTAGGTGCAGAGGGAAGTGATGGTGGTTGGTGGGATGAGGAGGATGGTGTTGCCCCGACTTTTTGTAGTATAGATGCCTCCATTTGCTTCATTTCTTCGCGTATAGTAGCGAGGCTCCGTTCAAGGCTCTGGTCGAGGTGGGCTTGGGTGATAAAAGGGGAAAATAACTCAACAGAGCCACGAAGGCGTTCTGTTGTCACGGCTTCAGAGTAAACTCCTGTGTCGCGGCCCACATTCACTAAAAAGTGTGTGGGACTTGAGGAACCGGGGCCACTTAGGCTTACCGTTGGCATCGTCGATAAGGCAAGCTCATCGAGATGGCCTGATGGCACGGGGGTAATGATGTTGCCCATGTCAGGTCTTCCGTCCGATCCTCGAGTATCATCAGCAGATGACGTCTCTACGGACGTTCTGGACTGATCACTAAGAAGAGTCGATAAAGGTGTATGTGTCCTAGCAAAATCGAAAAAATTTGGGAAAGTGGACACTAGACTCGATGTGAGGGAAGAAGGGACAGCGACGTGGGGCTGGGAGTCGCTGATTTGTATATCACTTGCCTCCGAGCGAGGCAAGGATGACTGAGATGGTTCCCCGTGAGATGTTGAGACATCAACCTGTTGGGAGGTTGATGAATGGGAAGGGCTGGGTTGTGCATGCGCCGTTGAACCAGATGCGGCGGCTTCTACTCGGGAGCTGATTAAATCAGCTCCTGTTCCTAGGGGTTCGGTTCTGGAAGTTATAGTGAGGAGGGGAGGTGCGAAGTCGACGGACACCGGAGGAGGCGGTCGTCGGTCGTGTTTTCTCTTTGTTCGGACTTCGCTTTGTCGCTCAGGACCCTGTCTCACACTCGGGCTGGCCCCGGGGTTGGATACGGTGGGGTTTGACCGTATCGTAAGGGCAGGAAGATTCTGGACCTGCCGTATTTAATGACATCGGCATCCGTAGGATCAGCGAGGTCCAGGAGGTGTCGTGGGATGGGCATGCCTTGGAGTGTCGATCCTTCCTTTGATTTTTTCAGGTAGTTGAACTTGGGGACTCCTAAGGACTCTGCCGCTGGACGACGAGTGATCTCTGGATGGATTTCCATGTAATGAAAAATCAAGACTTGGAATCATCGGAGATATGGAAGGCCCTTTCTCTTGGACGTCTTGAGGTGATCCCTGATATAGATCTGGTCCACTATTTCTTGCATGAATAGGGCAGCATAGTCGTAGCGTTTCCGAAGATGACACCGTAGAAGAGTGTGAGGATGCTGAGGTTGCAACGATCATATCCGGTGTGTTTTGGTGAGAGGCACTTGTTAATTAGCATGAATAGAGCGTTCCATGGAGCTGGTATTTTGTTGAAGGAGAGTGCTGAGACTTGTGTGAGAGGTGGGGAACAGCCTATCTCCAACATTCCATTTAGGATCTCTTGAGCCGTGGGAGGTGGATCGAGCTCTTCAAAGGTCGGCAGTTGTAGAATCGTCCTCAGGAGGTCCTTGTTAAGAACAACCGGAGTTTTTCTCAATTTGACTTTGGAATATTATTTCTTCGATGTCTGGGACTTGGTCCATGAGTCCCCAGAATTGTTGCAGGTATACTTGGGGGACGCTTGCCGTAATCGTGAAGGCAGGGAGCAGAAAATGATTCTTCAGAATGGCTATAATCACCATGTCTGAGCATCGGAATGCCATTGTGTCCAACTGGTAGTTATTCTTCAGCGGCTCAATCCATTTGGAGATTGGGTAGATCGTATCACGGTTTGGAATCTCCATAATCTGAAAAATATGATCATAAGATAATTAGACATCGAAAATGCCATCGTTTTCATTAGTTTTCGCTCTCCCTCCTTTTTTTTTTATTATTATTATTAATTTTTTTTTTTGTAATCATTGATATATATATATATTTATTTATATATATATATATATATATTTTTTATATATAGATATATATATAGATATATGTATAAGTAGATGAATATATATAGATAAATATATATAAGGAGATAGTGAAAGTGGATGAAATTTTCGTTAAGTTAAAAAATGGGCCAAGTCTCGTGATGAACAAAAATGGGAGGCCCAATTGAAAATAAAATTGATTAATAGAGGCCCGATTTGGTAAAATGTCGAGAGCATATCATTAAAAGATGTCGAGAGAGTGGATGTCGAGACATTATAATGTCGAGATAGCCCACTTTGAAAATGTCGAGAGGCCCATTAACAAAGTCGAGACAGTTGAAATGTCGAGAAGTCAAAATGTCGAGACGTCGAGTTTATATAAAATGTCGAGAGGAAGAAAATGGCGATATCACATAGTTTTAAATAAAATGTCGAGAAGAGGAAAAAGTCGATATCGCACAGTTTAAATAAAATGTCGAGTGAAAGTAAATGTCGATCGCATAATAATAAAAAAATGTCGAGAGGTAGAAAAATGTCGATATCGCTCAGTTTAACGAAAAATGTCGAGAGGCCCAATTTGAGAAAAAAATGTTGAGAGAAACTGAAATTAGGGTTAAAGAAGAAGAAAATTTGGGAAAAATGTCGATGCACTGAAATCGTTTCGAAAATGTTAAATCATGAAAATGTCGAGAGATTAACCAGGAAATCAGTTTAAAATCCAGGAAACTCTCGAGAAATCATATAAAAGGAAGATTAATCGTATGAAAACTGAAAACAGAAACGAAACGATTAAAACAGAAAGCGTAAGTTCTTCGGTGATTTCTGCGATTTTACACCTGCAACGAAACGATTAGCAGCATAATAGAGTGATTAAGGGACTTTGTCGAGCTTACCAATCGATGACAAGGAAATAGAGCAGACGAAGTGAAATTGCACTAAGGTTGCGAAGAAAAAAATTTCACAGGAGGATTTCTGGCAAATTGGGGAAGATGATAAATGTCGGGATGTATGATAAAAAGTCGAGTCGACGGGAGATGTCGAATCAGGTTATAAAAAAAGTCGAGTTCGGTCTTGGCTTCCTCAAGGCCCAAACAAATGTCGAAGAGTGAGTAAATGGCCAATATCGAAGAACTGAGTAAATGGCCCAAAGTCGACAAGTAAAAAGTCGAGAAGGGAAAAATGTCGATATGAATTGGGCTTGGCAAGCTTATGGTTTGGGCTTGTCGAGTCGAAGGCTCATATAAATGTCGAAAGGAAAGGCTCATATAAATGTCGAAAGCCCATATAAAATAAACTAAAATAATGCAAATAAAATAAAATGCAAATAATGCAAGTATGCCAAATAAAATAAAATGCAAATAAAATAAAATTAAAATGCAAATAAAATGCAAAGATACAATGTGAGGGTACTGTAAAATAAGAAAATAGTGATGCTCCCCCTAGACAGATACGCAATTTTTTTTTTTTTTTTTTTTTTTAAACAATAGAAAATCTAATTATCCTAAAGCAGTGATGCTAATATTAAAAGATAAATGCTCCCCCTAGAATTATGCAATTATGTTTCTCCCCCTAGACACATGCGTAGGCTTTTCATAATATATAACATGATTATGTCTGAGATGTACAGCCTAGCATGAATGTGCCTAAATTAAGAGGAAAGATTCAACATGCCCAACCGAGAGACTAAGAACTGGAATCGTTTCTCATCCAATGCTTTAGTAAAAGGTCGGCCAGTTGAAGTTCAGTACTAACAAACTGCATTTCTATGATGCCATTTTCAACATGATTTTTGATGAAGTGATATCTAAGGTCAATGTGCTTAGTTCGTGAGTGGTGGACAGGATTGCATGTTATCGCAATTGCACTCTTAGAATCACTGTAAATAGGAATATTATGTAAATCAAACCCGTAGTCCAAGAGTTGAGTGCGCATCCACAGAATTTGTGAACAGCAACTGGCGGCTGCGACGTATTCTGCTTCAGCCGTTGACGTAGAAACACAATTCTGTTTCTTGGAGGACCAGCAGATTAATTTGTCACCAAGCAGTTGTGCGCCACCTGATGTACTTTGTCTATCCATGCGACACCCTGCAAAATCTGAGTCATTATATCCAATTAATTGAAAACTAGAATTTTTGGGATACCATAGACCAAGATTTGGAGTTCCTTTCAAATAGCGAAGTATTCTCTTGACAGCCGTCAGGTGTGAGTCTTTGGGGTTTGCCTGAAAACGTGCACAGAGACAGGTTGCAAAGACAATATCAGGTCTGCTCGATGTTAGATAGAGTAGTGAGCCGATGATTCCTCTGTAGTGTGTTTCGTCAATAGGCTTGCCAGAGAGATCTGCATCAAGTTTGCATGCTGTGGACATAGGAGTCGCTATGGAGTGCAGTTTTCCATCTTGTATTTCTTCAAGAGATCACTTATATACTTAGACTGACTGATAAAAATACCGTCTGAAAGCTGTTTAATTTGCAGACCTAGGAAGAAGTTCATTTCGCCCATCATACTCATCTCGAACTTAGTGGTCATTAACTGACTGAATTCCTCGCATAATTTTACGTTCGTGGAGCCAAAGATGATATCATCAACGTAGATTTGAACTAGTAAGATATCAGAATTCTGTCTTTTCACGAAGAGTGTAGTATCGATTTGACCTTTTGTGAACCCGGATCCGATCAAAAAGGTGGAGAGAACGTCATACCAGGCTCTTGGTGCTTGTTTAAGTCCATAAAGGGCTTTATCAAGACGATACACATAGTCAGGCTTGGCTGAGTCGACAAATCCTTCGGGTTGTCCAACATAGACTTCTTCTTTCAGTACTCCGTTTAGGAAGGCTGTCTTGACGTCCATCTGGTAGACAGTAAAGTCCTTATGAGCAGCATATGCAAGGAATAGACGAATGGCTTCTATACGAGCAACTGGTGCAAAGGTTTCATCGTAGTCAATGCCTTCTTGCTGATTGTACCTTTTGCTACTAGTCTCGCTTTATTACGGATGACTTTGCCGTTTTCGTCCCTTTTGTTTTTGAAGACCCACTTTGTTCCTATGATCGTTTTCCCTTTGGGTCTTGGAACTAAGGTCCAAACGCATAGGCGTTCAAACTGATTGAGCTCGTCTTGCATAGCAATGATCCAGTCTGGGTCCGATAGTGCTTCTGACACTTTTCGTGGTTCGATTTGACTCATGAAACACGAGAGATGTTCGTGGAAAAATGAGACGTAATCATCCGGTATTGCGCTTTTCTTCTCACGAGTTGACCTTCGTAGAAGTGGTTGATCCGTGTGAGAGTCATGAGTATGATCAGGAATTGGCGCGACTTCATCATCCGAAGGTTGATCGTGTGGAGAGGGTATGATGTCAACATTTGTTTCAGTCTGAGGGGATATGGCATTTGGGGTGAGATCGTGATTTGAGGGAGAGTTTTCGTCCTCAGTGTCTGTGGCGTTTGGAAGCGTGAGTTCTGTGTCTGAGGAAGAATTGTCTTGAACGTCTGTTGTTGCTTGGGTTTCACCTTGTGGAGTTTCTGTCGTCGGAGAAGACACCTGATCTGAAGTTAAGTGAAAGTCTTCAAGCAAAAAGTCTAGAGATGCCATATTTGGACTTGGAGAGGCTGAATCTTGTTGAGAGTTCCTGATGCAGTAGAAGAAGCGTCTGATGTTGTTGGGAATGTTTCGTCAAATGTGACGTTGGCACTTTCCCGTACAATTTTAGCGTCTTTGAGGAATACCCGAAATGCTTTAGACGTCGAGGAATACCCAATGAACGTGCCTTCGAGAGCCTTAGGATCGAATTGCCTCTGTTGCTTCGGTCATCTGCAATAAAACATTTACAACCAAACACTCGAAGAAAGAAATGTTAGGAGCACGATTATTAATGATCTGATATGGGGTCTTCTCAAATCTTTTGTGAATTGAGGTGCGGTTCTGAGTGAAGCAGGCAGTACTTAGTGCTTCAGCCCAGAATGAGTGTGGAAGATTTGATTGAATTATCATCGTGCGTGCAGCTTCAACAAGAGTTCGATTTTTCCGCTCGACGACGCCATTTTGTTGTGGAGTTCCTGCAGCTGAGAATTGTTGTGAGATGCCCTGAGATGCGTAGAAGTTCTCAAACGGTCGTTTTTGAACTCCGTGCCATTATCTGAGCGAATGGTGCCAATTCGAGCCTGTAGCAGATTTTGTGTGGTTGCAACGAAGGTTTCAATTATGGAGGCGGTCTCATCTTTGCTGCGTAGAAACTTCGTCCAAGTATACCTCGAGAAATCGTCGATAAGAACCAGAACATATTTGCGACCATTGAGACTCTCTGTTCTCATGGGACCACATAGATCAGCGTGAAGTAGTTCTAAAGGTCGAGAAGAGCATGCAACATGTTTGGACTTATGGGAGGCTCTTTTCATTTTTCCTAGTTCGCAGGCACTACAGAGATGTTCTTTTGGTACGTAAGTTTGGTAGGCCGACAACTAGTTGCTTAGTGGATAGCTTATTAATGTCCTTAAAATTTAGGTGGGATAGACGATTGTGCCATAGAATGTTTTGATGATGTGAAGCTTTAGAGAGTAGGCAGATATTCGAGGATGGGGTGGTTGTTTTAAGGTCTATCGTATAGAGGTTCGTTTTTCGAATACCATGGAGCAGATCATTACCGTGACCGTCATTGATGCTGCATTTTCTTGCTTTGAAGTTTATTTCGAGCCCTTTGTCGCACAATTGACCAATGCTGAAGAGGTTGTGGCCTAGTCCCTTGACGTATGAGACGTCTTGGATGGTTAGATTCCCGTGATTTAGATCTCCTCGTCCTAAGATTGGGATGACTCGTTATTTCCAAAGCGTACCTTTCCGCCGTACTTTTCAGTGTAGTTGCTCAACAGTTCTTTGTTCCCAGTCATGTGTGTGGAGCAACCTGAATCGAGATACCACACATGATGGACCTGCAGGAGAAAAAAATGTTAGAAACGTTTCGGTACCCATTTGAGAATGGGCACTGTCCATTTCTTAGTAGATGACTTAGCCGAACTAGTGACAGGATTAGTATCCGAAATAATGTTTGTGTTGGAACTTTGTAATATCTGACTTGGGAACACGTTGCAATCTGTCTTTGGGTGTTGGTGGGAGATGTAGGGTTATTTTTATGTTTGGGCACCCAGACCTGTATAAATTTAGGTTTATGCGACGATGTTTTTTGTTCAAAGATCGAGTGAATATAGGAGTGCGTGAGACGTGCCCTGCAGGGGAAAACAGACGATCGAGTAGGAAAATAATGTAGATTATATGCACTAGATTTATCATTCGAGAAACATCAAATGTCTTAGAGTTCTCTAAAGAAATAAAAGTAGAATCATCATAAGCGTAGGTAGTAGAAAAGGAAGTCTTGAAGGGAGTATGATCAGGTTTCGGCTTCTGGACCCAGGCCAACGTCTTCTTCTTCTTTGTTATTCTCTTCCTGTAGTCAAATTTGGCATGGCATTAGGAGTTAGATCAGAAGAGGAAAAAGAATGAACGTCAGATGAATAATCGTTGAGGTTTCTAAGAAGCGAAATTTCATTAAGTAGTTTCTCTTTTTCGAATTTGAAAATTTCGATTTGATTTTGATGTTCCTTGGCTTGTGACGTGTTGATGGCTTGCAGGCGTGATAGTTCAGTCAGAAAGTCTGTCTTGTCTTTGTTTGTTTCCTCTCCATGTAGGTTTGCGAGCTTGACTTGGTAAAGAAGCGTGAGTCGTCCTTGTTTGAAGTTGCGGTTGCTAAACGAAAACGGGAATTTAAGGCAAGTGCATCATCGTAGTAATAGTAATGATTTGAAGGGGATGCGAAGTTTTCAAATAGCAGCTCATGTCTTTTGACTTTCTCTTCCCTTTAATCTCCTTGTGACTTTGTGTGAAGAGGCCTGTGGGTTGTTGATTTGCTTCCCGAGTGAAGAGATGATTGTCAGGAGTACGTCTTTTTCCACTTGAGAGGCAATCTTTTCTTGTTCAAGAGTCGAGTGACAAACACTAATTTCTTTCATTTCTTTGATAAATGGAGGAATATATGGACGAGATGTACGTGGTCTTTGGACGTCTACTTCTTCTGAGGAGGGTGGATATAGGGGTAAGTAGTCCTCCGCCGGATAAGGTTCCTTAGTGCTTGAGCTCTTGTTCAGTTCGTCGTAGTCGATGGGTATTTCAGCCAGCCTTCCTTATTTCTCTTTTTCTCTTCTAAGTTGTCAATAAGATAGTGAAGGGCATAAGACTAAGTATCTGTAATCCTAGGAAACTAATATCGTAAAGAGGTAGAGGCTTCTTAACGACTGGGGGAGAGTCTGGAACAATACCTAGACCGTCACGGGGATCATAAAAGCTAGTATCTCTAGCAGTATTTAAGAGGATATTTTATTGTTAGTACTCTCTTTGTTAGAAGATCCTCAAGTTTTTTAATTTTCGAATATAAACGATTTCGTTCCTTAGATAGGAATTCATATTGTTGGGTTATTGTGTTTCGCTCTTCCTCACTCTTCTTGAAGTCGTTTTCCTTTTTGGAGAGTTTTCTTCTAAATCTCTTATCCTAGTCTCATGTCTGAGGGATGTATCCTGTGCTTGTTCTAGAAACGAGGTTAATCTAGCCTTTTCTACTAGTTCGGTTCGCAAGACTTTTTCATGTTTGCTAACCTAGATTCTAGTTTTCTTAATGATTGTTTTCACTAGACATGGATGTTAGTCTATCCTGAAGAATTGAAATCTCTAAATGTAGATCAGAGTGGAATCGTGTACCTCAGTTTCTGAAGATGAGTCTGTCGAGGGAGTGGCTACGGCGTTGTGTGCCTCATCTTCAGTGTCAGTTTCGACGTTTGCCATGAGTGCCAGGTTTTCGTCCTCACTCTCAGAGGTATCCTCGAGCCACGATTCTGTTCTGCCATGAGTGCAACACCAGACTGCTTTGTTGGAGAAGCTGTGCCTTTTTGGTGTAGTAGTCAACATTCTTTGTTCTTAGGCAGGAAGCAGTCTCGAGCAAAGTGTCCTGGTTGCCACAGTTGAAGCACTTCTGATCTTTTATGGAGGTCTTAGGCTCACCATCTTCAGGTTTTCGGTCCGCTTCTTTGAGGAACTAGTCCTGAGTCGATTCGACGATGTTCTGTGTGTAAGAGTTGAAGCGTTTGGTGATCAAAGCCATCTGTTTGGTAATCTCTGCCAGTTCAGGATCCATATCTGCATTTGTGTTGTCATTGTCTTCTTCAGATGAACTAGGATTCTGCACAGGCTTTGGATTCTTCCTTGATTTTCGATGGCTGATTAGTGCAAGTGACTCCATGGCTGCCTTTTCTTTTGATGCTTTCTGAATCTCATTTATGTCTTCAACATGCTGGGCGAGGCTATCGAAGAGACAGTGAATGTCCATCTCTTCTAGATCCTTGTTCTGACGGATGTTGCTAGCTATTTTCCTCCATTCTGCTGTAGTGCTGAGAGAAAGCGTATGTTGATCTCCTCACCAGTTCTGGTTACATTTATCTTTCTCATCTCATTCACTAAGGTCAGGAATCGCTGATAGGTCTCATATAAGTCTTCTCCATCTTGGCTTTGAATGAATCATAAGCCGTAAGGATGTTGGATTTCTTAGCCTTGTACCCAGATTCAGTTCGTTGCATCATTTTACTAATCTCATCCCACATTTCCTTGGCAGTCTGCAAGCTATTACCTGCATGAAAATGTCATTAGGGATGCTTTGACAAAGATAGGTTCTGGCTTGACGATCTGCTCGAGCTCTGAGTTTTTTCAGCTTCAGTGTAGGCAGAACGCGCTTTGGGTTCCCTTGTGTCTGGAACGGCCGGTTCATTGTCCGGATTTCCTGGAATAGTAACCCAGAATTGAGCTGGGCCTTCAGTGAGAGATTCGTACATCAGGTCTCCGTTCTCCTTGCTGTCGATGAAGTTCATGAACCTGAGTGTCCATGCTGTGTACTCGTCCCTCTTGAGGATGGTGGTCTCGCGTCGTTTTCAAGTGAGTAGAGGTCCATTGCTTATAGTAGGTTGGATGTGGATCTTTATCGTGTTGATCAACTAAAATCTTAACTCAAGGAAGACAAGTAGAGTTAGAGAAATATAGGAAATAATATAAGCAAAAAATAAAATCGGAAATTTTTTTTTTTTTATATTTTTATTTATTATTATATTTTTTTTTTATTTAGATGTCGAAAGAATGCAATAAGAATGTCGAGGCTTGAATGGATTTGGGGCAGAAATGTCGAGATCTCTATGTCCGAACAAGAGTCGATATAAATATCGAAGTAAATGTCGAGTGCAAGTATTGCTTCAAATGTCGAAATAGATGTCGAAGTGTGTCGAAAGGGATGTCGGGTCTATTAAGGGATCGAGATGAGATGTCGAAACAAATGTCGAATGGAATAAGGTGCAAGATGTCGAGTCCCTTGTTAATGTCGAGCAACAACTTCGAGTAAAATGTCGAGATCTTCGTTTCCTGGCAGAATACGAGAGAAATGTCGGGATAAATATCGAGAGAAACAAAATGTCGAAAAAATGTCGAGATCGATGTTTAGATAGAAGTCGATATAAATGTCGAGCTGAAATTAGCACCAAATGTCGAGGTGTTTAGTAAGATGTCGAGATAAAATATCGAACTAAATATCGAATAAAATGCAAAATGTCGGGTCCTTAAGAAAAAATTTCGAGGCAGATGTCGAATGAATGTCGAGTCCGTGCCGAGAAAAATGTCGAGCCAGCTTAGCCTAAATGTCGAATTAGGAAAATGTCGACCAAAATGTGAGAGGATATTGCGAGAGAGAGATGTCGAGAGCTTCAAATGTCGTCTGAGCAAAAAGTCGAGAGAGTTGTCGAAGCAAAAAAATCTCGAGATGTTAGAGGGATCACGTCTCCATCACGATTTGTTTCTTCGGCTTGAAACTAAGAATTCGATCGATCGAATAAGCCACGAATAATCTGAGAAATTGAATAAGATCGATCGTTAGAATTTCAAGAATCAGATAGGAACAACGATAATTAATACAGATCTCGATGAAATCCGACGAGAGAAGATGGACGACGAGTGATTCAACGAGCGAATAAAGTCGATAAGCCTCGATGAGTTTGATCCACGAATTCGGCTCTGATACCACTTGTTAGGCCGATTTGATCCAACCTTGTACTGATTCAAAGGATTAGTATT
>JAPQWV010004484.1:0-29663 GCA_027422505.1 Craterostigma plantagineum
TTATTTTCTTCATTTGGCCCATAAATAAATTTTTGGTCCATTTAAATTTTTTTCGAGCCCAATTGTAAATTAGCTCGTTCGAAAAGAAATCGTTTCTTGTTCGAAAGTCAATTCCGTACATTTCAAATATTATTGAAGTAATCCCGTATAAATTTTGCGGGTATTACATCCTCCCCCCCTTATAAGAATTTCGTCCACGAAATTACAGTATAGAAAATAATTCGGGGTACTTCTTTCTCATTTCGTTTTCTCATTTCCAAGTGGTTTCTTCCAATACTTGGTTTCCGCCACAAGGCCTTCACGAGGGGTATGTTATTATTTCGAAGACGTTTCATCTCGTACATCAAAATTTCCACCGGCCTTTCTTTATAGCTCAAGTCCAGCTTCAATTGTTGATGAAGTGATTCGTTTCTCAGCACCTGATTGGGGTTCGCAAAGTATTTACGTAAAGTTGATACGTGAAATACGTCGTGGACTTGGGCTAATGAGGCGGGTAACTCCAGCTGATATGCAACTTCTCCTACTCTCTTGAGTGTTTTGAAAGAGCCAATGTACCTTGGGCTCAATTTGCCCTCTTCCCTGAATCGCTTCACGCCTCTCATTGGTGATTTTTTTTTTTTTTAAAGGGCTTGATCACTTTCGTCGAATTACAACGGCCCTCGTATCTTGTCTGCATGACTCTTTTGACGACTTTGGTCCGTCTGCATCCTCTCCCGGATTTTTTCCACAGTTTTAGTCATTTCACGAATCATTGCAGGACCCAACAACGCTTTCCGCCGATTTCATCCCAATAAATTGGGGATCAACATTTTTATGCTCATTCAAGGCTTCGTAAGGCGTAATCCCGATTGTGGCTTGATAGCTGTTGTTATAGAAAAGCTCTATTAGTGGAAGGTATTTGCTCTGCCTGGATATCCAGATCGCACGTTCTAACATATCTTCAAGCGTCTGGATTGTTCTCTCAGGCTGTTCGTACGTCGAGGGTGATATGCCGTGTGTAAGGTCAATTTCGTCCTCATGGCCTTTTGTAATCTCACCCTGAATTGGGACAGAAATCTCGAATCCCGATCTGAGACGATTGAAATCGGGATCACACAGAGTCTCACAATTTCTTTTATGTACAGCTCTGCATACTTCTCCATGGAACACGTTTGATTGATTTGCAGGAAATGGGCTGAATTAGTCAATCTGTCGACGATCACCTAGATTGCATCATGACCCTTTACGTTTTTTTTTTCAAGAATTCGATCTAACAGTGTCGGCTTCAACGTTAACGCTGCTAGTTTTATTTCGATCTTCCCGAAATTGATTATTTCCACTCCGGGTTGGTACAGGTTTGTAACTGATTTACGGCTCAAAGCTTCTGCGACTACTTTCGCTTGTCCTGGGTGATAATTGATCACGCAATCGTAGTCTTTTGCTAACTCGAACCATCGTCATTGCCTCATGTTTAACTCCTTATGCGGGAAGAAGTACTTTGGGCTTTTATGGTCTGTTAAAATCTCGTATCGTTCTCCATGTAGATAATGTCGCTAGATTTTCAGGGCAAATACCACGGTTGCGAGTTCCAAATCGTGTGTGGGGTAATTTTTCTCGTAGAATTTTGAGCTGTCGGGAGGCATACGAAATTACCTTCCCGTTCTGCATCAACACGCACTCAAGCCATTTTTTTAAGACATCACTGTATACCGAAAATCTTTCGATACCAAAGGCATTTTAAGAACAAGAACTGTTATCAGTCGTTTCTTCAAATCCTGGAAATTATCTTCACATGATTTCGTCCACTTAAATGGAACGTTCTCCATAAGTTAAGTCTGGCTTTCTTCACCGTTATTGTCACGATGAGCAGCTGCCGTTGGATCCAAGATGGCGCGCGATCTAATGGTCAAAATTTGAAGGCTGAAGATTTAACTATGTTCCTAGGATATCGCGCGAAAAGATCGATGGCTGAGATGTTTAAGAAGTGAAAGAAGCGGATGGTGAATCGTGAGCGTGGAATCAAAAAAATCGGACGGATGATAGTGAAGGTGCTATTTCACTTACAGAGTTGCATGCGATTCTTGCTCTAACACATAGAAATGCAATACCACGTGGCGACTTGTGGAGCGTTCGATCGGATAAAATGGACGGTGAAGATAGATCGCGAATCACGCTTAAAACATGATTTCTATCTTATTAATGTCGGATTTCTAGTTTACTTTCTCGAGCATGTAACTTCTTTTAGAGTGAAAATCATCGTGAGGTGAAAACACGAGTGTTGTAGAAGAGATAAAGATCTATAATTTCCGTGTTGTGATCAATAAGAAAGGAAGCTCGGTTGATCCGTGGACATAGGATGAAGCTCAGCCGTGTTTGTGCGTTAGTTCGCCATACTAAATTCATTGATGCGACAGAGTCTACGCAGTGCGTGTAAATACGGCATTGATTTAAACGAGAGCACAATTTCTTTGTCGCAATGGACATCAACATCTTTCTTCGAGATTTTGGATTGGATTTTTGTGATAAAAGTCCAATGTGATTCCTGTGCGTGATCTCTCAAATCAAGATTACGGCGTTTCGAAGAAAAATCTGATCTCGACATTTATGAAGTTTATCTTTATACGGCGTTCGAAGGGAAACTCGAAATTAATGCTGCTTATCCTTCGCTTCACTCACGCCTATAAATAGATACTTGATGCACGCTATGCACCACAACACATTCTCTCCAACCACATCATTTAATTTTTGCAATGTATAATCTTGGAGGAAATGCGGATCGTGAGGATGTTCCTCAGGAACCTTTTTGGAGGGAAAATCTCGAAAAGCTTAAATTTGAGTTATTCCTTCTTTTGGGATTGCTCTTCGCTGCAATCGCCATTTTTGTGATGTGGGTTGCTACTCACTGCAGTTGCGTTTAATTTGTGAAAGGTTATGTCATGGGAAGCCGCGCCTTTTTCTGGCATATTGGAAGAAGACGCCGGCAGAACTTCCCGAACGTCGTTGATGTTTTATCTTCTAAGGTTTTTTTTTATGTATTCGGATTGTAATATAATTTTCAGTTATGTAATCGTTATGCATCGACTCTATCATGTTTTCTCTATGTTCTCGTCTCGCTTCCTAAATTTCTATAATTAACCCATGTTTCTGTACGTCCTCATCTCATTTTAAAATTGTATACAAGCTCCGAAAAATTTTATATCGGTCGACTCTCTTTTATTTCGCCGTTTATTTATTTTAACTTTCCGAATTTCAGCTTGGTCCAATTCGGTCAAGCCCAAATTAACAAAGCCCAAATTTTGAAAAGGCCCAAAATTAAAATTTCGCCGAATTCCAAATTAACCCGAATTTTTACCCGAATTTTAAGCAACCACAAATTCTATCATAAGTCCGATTTATTTTTTTTTTTATTATTATTATTCTCTCCATACCTTAATTTAACCGAGATTCTCCTACCAATCTAAGTGTAAAAGTACGAAATCTCTAACTTTCGAACACATCAAGGAGCACATAAAATCACCCAAATATTCACGTAAAGCATATATACGAAAATCATAAATCACATAATTACGTATTAAACTTACAGACGTAGGCTGACCCTCCAGGCTTTTGAACGGCAGTACATGGACAGTCTACAGAACCTATAACCTAACGCTCTGATACCACCTGTAACGACCCAACTTCCTAGATACAGATTTTGGCGGATTTTCGCAGCAAAAGCAGCGAAAGCCCATTTAATTAAAACTTTTAAAATATAATAATACAAATACGTTCGATGTCTAAATCCATAAGTTCAAACCCAAACACATTCTGATTCATTTGACCGAAGCCCAATAAGACCAAGCCCAAACTTAAAAACACGAAACATGAACTCGTTCCACAGGTCGCGTCCCATGTACTGCGCCGCCCTCAAAAGTCCGTGGAGTCACCGCCATCAGCCGTCTTACCTACACACGTAAACCCTGAGATTTTGCCCAGTAGATGAAAATATGCATGAATGCAAATGCTCTGACATCCCAAACTCGACACATCTCACAAAATGCACGCTCGACTCTTTTATAATATCTCATCATCAGCTCAACTCATCTCATCACAATCAGGGCCCGAGGCTTAGGAACTAAAGGCAACACGCGCGCGCAGGGGTCCGTAGCTCGGGAGGCCCCACTCCCCACAAGGGTCAGTAGCTCGGGAGGCCCACTCCCCACATCTCAATCATATAGTGCGCCTTAGTACTAACCTCAACTCATACCATTCGACAACCATCAATCGGTCATAAACTACCCCATTGAACATCACTATACAATATTACCGTGACTCCACACAATTCTCTCTTTTCGTACATGTGTATTCAAATGTCGTGCAAATAGAATGCAACATATAAAATACATCATATTAAACAACAACATATCGGCCCAATATATAATCTCGGCCCGATCTAAAAAAAAAAAACTATCATACACCAAATAATTCGAGACCAAAACCCGCGTTCCGATTTAATCGACCTGAAACCTTAACCACAGAAACTCTCCCGAAATTCACTAATAGTTCCCAAAATTTATCCTTTTTACTTTAAGACCCTAATTTCACAATTGGTCCCTAATTTAATATATTTTAAAATTCTAACGTCCAACTTTCAAAAAATCACTTAAATTTCTAATTTAAAAATATCTTTATGAATTTTGCACTTAAAATCCCAAATCTCATAATTTACTTTTTAGGACCAAAAACTTTCATAAGTTTCATATCTGCCCCGAAAGCTTTAAAAATTTCAGATTAGCCCCGAAAGCTATATATTTCTTTAAAAATCTCCCCGTTCGGATTTTTACATTCTCAGCGCCTAGATTCTTAAACTTTTCAATCTAGTCCCCTAATTTTTGAAAATTAGACAAAGGGCCCCAATTATTTATTTCGAATTTCAAATCTGCCCCAAAAGCTTTATATTTCTTTAAAAATCTCCCTTGTTCGGATTTTACATTCTCAGCCCCCAGATTTTTAAAACTTTTCAATCTAGTCTCCAAATTTTGAAAGAAAAAAACTATTTTATACGGCTGTTTTGCGACAGTTTAGTATTTCTCAATGATCATAGGGTAAACAACGTCCGATGGACCTGAACTTTTAAACATAGATAAAGAACTTGCAAATCTTGTTTCTGTCCAAAGGGATTTTTAATCCGAATTCTAGATCGTAAGATATAAATTTTTTAACCTCTTGGCCGAAATGGATAAAGAAAACCCTAGAAAACACTAATCCTCCCCAAGTTTTGTTCTATCCTCTTAATCACAAGTCCTCTAACTCTATTCTTATGTTTCATAGACCTAAACTTCATAATGATTAAGGTATTAAGCTGGCCGAATTTTAGCATGTAAGCATCATTGCGAAAATCATACAATCGCGAAAATTCACGTTTAGCACATAAACACGTATAAATTCAAAAGAGATCATGCAATCACGAAAAATTCACGGATTCAAAACTTGTTTACGTGTGTAGGTGATCTTCACCTACCTTAACTTCGGAGAAATCTAATTCACAGGGTGTTTTCATGTGATCCCGACCCGAGAGCTTCGATCCCGGGCTTCCGAAGATTTTTCTTCTTCTCCTTCTCCTTTCATTCTTTCTCTCTTTTTCTTTCTCTCCCTCTCTCTCTCTCGACCTCTCCCTCTTCTTTCTTTCCTTTCTCTATTTTTATTTTGGCTTCAGATCTGTAGAGAGGTGGCCTTAGGTGTCTTTAAGTTTATTAGTTGATTTTTATTTGTACACTTGCATGAGGAAATGACATCTTAGTTGGGATCTTGTCCTCTTCCTCTCATTTCCTCTCTTTCTCGTCATCTCTCCCTCTCTTCTCCTATTTGCTTTGTTTTATTTGTTAATAACTTGTCCTAATATATTATAGTAAGTATATTAGGTGTTGAATGTTATTATTTTATCTCAAGGAGAACCTAACTCTCATGAAGACACATGTATGGTAGTGGAATCTTGGAGATGGCTTTATATTTATTTTATTTTTATTATTATTATTATTATTATTATTATTTTATTTGGGCTCTAAATAATTCCGGGCCCCTTATTATTATTATATATTATTTATTCATTTATTTGGACTTTCATTTCTTGTTTTCGATCCATTTATTTTTATTAGAGGACCAAACTTCCAACCTTTTATTTTGAGCCATTATTTTCTTCATTTGGCCCATAAATAAATTTTTGGTCCATTTAAATTTTTTTCGAGCCCAATTGTAAATTAGCTCGTTCGAAAAGAAATCGTTTCTTGTTCGAAAGTCAATTCCGTACATTTCAAATATTATTGAAGTAATCCCGTATAAATTTTGCGGGTATTACACTTGCGGGTTTAGGAATTTGATTTCCGGGTCATTTATTAAGGGTTACGTCCTAAGGTGTGTTTTGTGAATGTTGTAATTTACTGTTTTAGTAGATTAGTCTTAAATAAAAACACGAGGACCCATTTGATGGATGGCGACCCCCTGGCGGTGGCAAGGTGGTCGATGCTCGGTGACTTTGAGGCCATTCAAATGACGAATGACATTTGACGACTTCAAGACCCATGCAACGTTTGATAGACCAAAACCCGCTTGAGTTCTCTTGTAGTTTATTTTCCTAGGGTTAATTTACTACTTACGTGCGTGTTGGTTTTTGAAATGATATGAATGTTTTATGTGCTCTTATGTGAGATGGTTTATTCTCCCGTTTGATAAATACTAAGTGTGTAGAAGAACTGGATTCCTGTCTTCTATCATGCTTGAGATGTCTAGCATTGGGGAGTTTGTGATTTGTTCCGAGTAAGTTGGCGTCGTATATCCCGCCCCAATGTTAGCGTCTCGGGTGCGTCTTGGACGCCTCTCGTCATACCCGTCCGCCCCTCACGAAGCGTATGGCAGCAAGGGGCAGTACATTCTGTGCGATTTGAGCATAAGTTGAGGGGTCACACTTAGGCAGTTATACCCAATAGGCAGGGTTAGCCGTGAGGGTCAACGACTGAGATAAAGATAGTTGGAACTCTTCTTGGATAAGTCGCATTTGACGTGACTTAGATAAGATTAAATGAGCCAAATATTGCGTTAAAGGCTGAGGCAAGTCGGGAACATCAACTCCAACCATGAAACTTTCAACGAGGTTTCCGAAACTCTTCTCGGGAGGATAGTTTTTTCGAGAAAAATAGTTGGAGTCAAGCGAAACGAAAAGTTCTTGTTTGCGCCCGATGAATGATAAGATAAATCTAGTTAGATCTTTATTTTCAACAGCTTTACGTTTCTTTCTATTTACTGTGATTGCGAACATTATTACTGTGGTGCTTGAGAGAAACTGTTTGGTGGGACCAAACTAGGTGGACTAGCTCCGTAACCTAAGGATAGGCTTAGTATGGAGTCGTTAACTTATGTCCTCGATTCCCTCGTACTGCAAGTCCCAGTGGCCGATGCGAGTGACGAAGACCAGACTGCGTATGCCAAGTGGCAAATAGACGAGCCAAAGGTCAAAGGCTATATATTTCTGTCCATGAGCAATGAGTCGCAGCGCACTCGCTCGGAAATGGAAGTGGGCGCTATTTTCCTTCATTTGAAGGAGCTTTTGGCGAACATTCCGGGAGTGCTCGCTATCCCCTGACGGAGCAACTATTTCATGTTAAAATGGCTGAGGGTAGTGACGTCGGAGAGCATATGCTCAAGATGATCGATTGGATCGAAAGACTTGAGGCACGGGACTTTATCATGATAATGAGCTCCAGAACGATCTCATACTTCAGTCGCTCCCACTTTCCTTCAATTGGTTCATTGTGAACTTTACGTTTTAGAAACTATTATTCTATGACGGTATATTCAGGTTCGTGGACCTTAGACTCGAGAGCTAGCGCTCACATCTGTGTTTCGAACCATGGTCTAGAATGAAGTAGGAAGCTGGCGGACCGACATATCATGGTCAACGTAGGAAGCGGATATAGTGTGCCTGCGACCCACATTGGATCAAGAACTCTCATTTTATCTACTAGGTATAGTCTACTGCTTTCCGATTGTTTAGTTTTGTTGAAGGGGCTTAATAATATTGTTTCTATTCCCGTTTTGAGCGAAAATGGTACGCGTTCCATTTTAGTAATAATAGGCAATATTATTTTGGAAATAATTGCATCGGAAGTGCAAGTTTACTAAATGTATTGTATTATCTAAATGTCGAAGATTAAACAAAACCTGCGAATACAATCACTAACAAATACTGGAATCGAACTCGAGACTGCTATAGCATCTTCGACTTGGTCACGCTGGAGAACAGAAGATTCTTGAGTTGGAGAAAACCAGCATTATAAAGCCGCTTGGGTATGATCCCTATCTAACTTGCGAATCTTGTATTCTTGGAAAGATGACCAAGATGCCATTCATAGTGACTTACACAAGAGCCGTAGAACTTCTCGGTTTGATCCGTAAGGATGTTTGAGTACCGTTGGGGGTAGTAGTTTGCGGTAACTTCCATTATTTCGCTACCTTCACTGATGATCACTCTCGCTTCGGCAAGGTGTATCTCATGAAGCACAAGTTCGATACTTTAGAATGGTTCAAAGAGTACAAGGCTTTGGTGGAAAATTAGACTGGAAAGAGCATTAAGCCGTTCGATCAGATCGAGGCGGCGAGTACATGAGCCTCGAGTTCGATGAGTTCTTGAAAGAGAATGAGAGCATTTCACATATGACACCGACCAGAACACCGTAATTGAATGGTGTGTACGGACGCACAAATCGAACTTTGTTGGATAAGGTTCGATCTATGCTGAGCTATACAGACCTGCCCACATCATTGTGGGGTCATGCCCTGTTGACAGCGGCACACATTCTGAATTGATGTCCTACAAAGACTGTCGATCGTATTCCGTATCAGATATGGACAGGATGAAAACCGAGCTTGAATCACATTAGAATTTGGGGTTTCCCCGCATTCATGAAAAAGCTCAAGACAGATAAACTGGAATCGAAGGCTGTGAAAGCATGTTTTGTCGGGTATCTTAAGTACTCCACGGGATATCAGTTTTACTTCCACGACGTTCAGAGAATCATTTTAGCCCTTCAGGCTCACCTTTTCTGAAGATATAAATGTGCCTAAGAGGGGGGGTGAATTAGGCTTATAAAAGTTTTATTCTTCTTTTCACAAATCCTAAGTGTAGTAACTTGGATATGCCTACTAACGTTGGTGATGAGTATGCCTGATATATCCTAGTACCGTCGAATGTGTGTCGGGTCTGTGTCACAGCGATAAAGGAATAACTGAAAAGTAAATGGGAGACAGGATTTTTATAGAGGTTATATCCCCAACTGGGGTTTACTCCTCTCCTTGGGATTTGCTTCCCAAGAGTTTAACCAATCACTATAATGCACCGTAGCTGGTTACAAAACTGATTGGTTAGCCCAATACACAACCGAAACAAGTCGTACACTAGTCACTACTAGGTTACCACATGCCGAGTTTCGTTCTTCGGAATCTCCTTGATCCCGACAGACACAGCTCGCTACCGAAGGGCCCCCAGAACTCATCCTTCCCTTCACGTGTGCATAAACATCGACCTTGCCTCATTGGTATTGCTCACATCCGAAGACAACACGTCCGAAGATAGAATATATGGAGGGGATGATGGAATATCAGACGAATCACTCGCTCAGTGATGGAATCGCAAGTTAACGCTCAGTAAGGCAGAAAGCTATCGCAAATGGAAGGCTCAGGAATCTCTTAGTATCTTTCTGCTCAAATATCTCTCGTATGCATATATTTGCAAAATCTTAGTTCATCGAATATCTGAAGTGTGGCTCATATTGTAGGACCCGAGACCCGCAAATTAGGTCGGCCAATAAATTACGTATATAACCCGAGCTGAACCGGGATGTAAGTATGGAAGGAGTACAAGGGGCCACATATGCACAAGTGGCTGAGAGAGCACTTGTGGCGGAGCTGGCAGAGGCCAGGATTTCTCGCGCCCAAGAAGCAAAGCGCAAATTTGTACAAGGGCCGCAAGGGAGCGGGGGCAATCCGAAGCGGCAATTCATTGCCAAGGAAGGGAAGCAAGGATTCCAGAATCGAACTGGACCACCCCCACAGTTCAACCCCAATCAGGGTAGACCCCAGCTGGACCAACCCGTATGCCCGAAGTGTGCACAGAGGCACACGGGAGTCTGCAACTCCCAGAACGCCGTCTGCTTCAAATGTGGAAAAACGGGCCATTATCTGAGGGCATGTCCGGAAGGTGGATCCGGAAGCCAAACTGGAAATCAAGCAGCACCACCAAGGGTACCGGCCCGGGTCTATACTCTGACATCCGAAGAAGCGGAAAACAACCCGGCCGTGGTAACAGGTACCCTCCTCGTCTATCAAACCCCCACCTGCATCCTAGTCGACTCGGGGGCGACTCATTCATTCGCATCTACTAAGTACGTCACGAGGGTAGGAGTCACGCCTCACCGAGCTGAGTGCGAGTTTAGGGTAACAGTTCCGAACGGGAATCCCACCCAAACTAACCACGTTCTAAGGGATTGCCCAATAGTAATCGGGGATAAGGAACTGCCCATAGACCTCATAATTATTCCCTTGAATGATTATGAGGTGATCCTTGGAATGGATTGGCTATCGAAGTACGGAGCTGTCATAGACTGCCACCGCAAGATAGTCACGCTCAATACGGACGGGGATGAACCCTTAAGTTTGTAGGACTAGTAAAGGGACCATGATCTCTAGGATATCAGCGTTGAAAGCCCAACGACTGATCAGATCAGGGTGTGAAGCCTATCTTGTATTCGCTATCAAGTCGGAAGAGAACGCCTCCCCAAAATTCGAGGAAGTGCCGATAGTTAAGGACTTTCCCAACGTATTTCCCGAGGAGTTACCGGGACTACCACCCGAACGGGAAATAGAATTCACCATAGATCTGGTACCTGGGGCGGCGCCAGTATCTAAGACCCCATATCGGCTAGCACCGACGGAAATGAAGGAGTTAAAGGATCAACTCGACGAGCTCATGCAGAAGGAGTTCATACAGCCGAGTTTCTCTCCCTGGGGAGCGCCGGTACTATTTGTGAAAAAGAAGGATGGGTCCATGCGATTATGCATAGATTACAGGGAGTTGAACAAGTTGACGATCAAGAACAAGTACCCACTCCCTAGGATAGACGACCTGTTCGATCAACTGCAAGGTGCAACGGTTTTCTCTAAGATCGACTTAAGATCGGCTATCATCAATTGAGGATCCGGAAGGAAGATGTTCCGAAGACGGCCTTTAGTACCCGTTATGGCCATTACGAGTTCCTAGTGATGCCATTCGGGCTAACTAATGCGCCCGCAGCTTTTATGGACTTAATGAACCGGGTGTTCAAACCCTATCTAGATAGGTTTGTCATCGTCTTCATAGACGACATCCTAATCTACTCAAGGACGAAAGAGGAGCACGGAGAACACCTGAGAATAGTTCTGAGCACCTTACGGGACAAGCAACTGTATGCCAAGTTCAAGAAGTGCGAATTCTGGCTTGACCAAGTTGCCTTCTTGGGGCATATAGTATCCGGAGCAGGAATCTCCATAATCCCGAGCAAGATAGACGCAATTAGCAATTGACCCAGACCGACGAATGTGACGGAAGTACGATGTTTCCTCGGTCTGGCAGGGTACTATAGGAAATTCATAAAGGACTTCTCGAAAATAGCGTCTACACTGACGAGGCTGACTAAGAAGAATACACCGTTCCAGTGGACCGCGGAATGTGAACGGAGTTTCCAGGAACTGAAAGAAAAGCTTACGACGGCCCCAGTTCTCACAATACCATCGGGAACTAGAGGGTTTACCGTTTACAGCGATGCATCGAAGAACGGGTTAGGGTGTGTGCTAATGCAGAACGGGAATGTAGTAGCATACGCCTCTCGTCAACTGAAGGAGTACGAGAAGAATTACCCGACACACGACCTAGAGTTGGCAGCAGTGGTCTTTGCTCTCAAGATCTGGAGGCATTACCTCTATGGAGAGCGGTGTGAAATATACACTTATCACAAGAGCCTCAAGTATTTCTTTACGCAAAAGGAGCTGAATATGAGGCAGAGGAGGTTGTTAGAGTTAGTCAAGGATTACGACTGCGTAATCAACTACCACCCAGGCAAGGCGAACATAGTAGCCGATGCCTTAAGCAGAAAAGCAGTTAGTGCAGAACTGCAACTGCTGGAAGTAGAAGTCGTACGGTGAGGAGAAGTTGAGGTGCAGCTAGCGGCCTTAACTTTGCAACCAACTATGCTGGAGCAAATTAAGACAGCGTTAGGAGTAGACGAGTTGTATGCGAAAATTAAGGAGGCACAGTCGGAACAAACGACTGGAGACCTCATAATACGGGAAGATGGACGGCTGTATTTCAAGGATCAGTGGTACGTACCAGACAACGCCGAGCTAAGAAAGACGATAATGACGGAAGCCCATACCACTGCATACTCTGTACATCCAGGAGCAACGAAGATGTACAGAGGCTTAAAGGAAAACTATTGGTGGCCGAGAATAAAGAAGGACATAGCGACATTCGTGAGCCAATGCCTGACGTGCCAGCAGATAAAAGCCGAGCATCAAAGGCCGGCGGGAACTCTGCAACCGTTACCCATTCCGGAATGGAAATGGGATAACATTACCATGGACTTCGTAGTAGGACTGCCAAGGAATATGAAAGGGCACGATGCAATTTGGGTATCGTCGACAGACTGACGAAGTCTGCCCATTTCCTACCAATTAGCACGATGTACTCCATGGAACGATACGCGGAGCTTTATCTTCAGGAAATAGTGCGACTGCATGGCGTTCCATCATCGATAGTCTCGGATCGCGACTCCAAATTTCTATCGAAATTCTGGATGAGCTTGCAAAAAGCGATGGGAACGAAGTTGTCCTTTAGTACCGCCTACCATCCGCAGACGGACGGTCAATCCGAGCGAACGATACAGACGTTGGAGGACATGCTCCGAGCATGCGTACTCGATTTCAAAGGGAATTGGAGTAGGTACCTCCCACTAATCGAGTTCTCGTACAACAATAGCTACCACGTCACCATCGAGATGGCACCATACGAAGCGCTATACGGGCGTAGGTGCAGATCCCCAGTACATTGGGACGATGTTGGTGAACGAGCAATGTTAGGCCCGTACATTGTACGAGAAATGACAGAGGCTATTGCCACGATACGCGAACGCATGCGAACGGCACAGAGTCGACAGAAAAGCTACGCTGACCAAAGACGTCGACCACTGTAATTCGAAGAAGGCGATATGGTGTTCGTAAAAGTATCGCCGATGAAGGGCGTAAAAAGATTCGGGAGGAAAGGGAAACTAAGCCCTAGGTACATTGGTCCTTTTCGAATTGTAAAACGGGTTGGTGAGGTAGCCTATCAACTAGAGCTGCCAGCATCGCTATCGCAAGTACATGATGTGTTCCACGTCTCGACACTACGGAAGTACTTAGCCGACCCGGATCATGTTCTAGGAAATGAGCCCCTACATCAACAATTGAAACCGGACCTCAGTTACGAAGAGACTCCGGTGGAGATATTGATGTACGAGACCAAAAGACTTAGGAATAAAGACATCCCTTTAGTGAAAGTGTTGTGGCGGAACCAATCTACGGAAGAAGCCACCTGGGAACGGGAGGACGAAATGAGAATTCGTTATCCCGAATTGTTTCACACAGGCTGATTTCGGGGGCGAAATCCTCCTTAAGGGGGGGAGATGTAGGACCCGAGACCCGCAAATTAGGTCGGCCAATAAATTACGTATATAACCTAAGTGATTTCGTATTACTTGCGTATGTGTGATATGTTGACGTAATCCTATGAGGTTTGTGCTCGTGATTTTGGACGAATTACGCACAATTACGTGAAATCGATATCGTGTTTATGCTAATTGCGTAATCTATGTGAGGATTTCGAGAAATAGAAAGAACAAGGAAATGAAGAGGATGGTAATAATTATATGGAAATCGAGCCATGCATTGTGGACTAAAAATTTAATAGTTGGTCCAATCCTTAAGAAAACCAATGGGGAGACAAAAGGTTCCTTGAATCATGGGAAACCCACGCCACTAGAGTCCCATCACCCCAACCTATAATCAAAATATCTATCTAAACACCATTTCAAGGTTGTAAACCCAATAAGAAACAACACCCATCGAAAATTAAAGAAGAAAGAAAAGGGAGAAGGAGCCGAAAGGAGTTCAACTCAAAGAACACACTAAGTAGGTTGAAGATCGAAGCTAGTAAGTGAAGCACTCCCCTTACAACTCTTATAATTTTGTAATTTAAGTTACTCAAGCATTTAGTCTCGAAAATATATGGGACAACCAAGAAATTAGGGTGTAAGATTTACGGGAAAAACCTTAGTTGAGGAGTAAATAAGTATTTAAGGGTTTCTTAGAGATCTTGGTAGATTAACGTATCCTAAGAACTTAGAAATTCTAGGTAGATTGAGAGATGAATGTGATTTCGGGTAGAAATGATCGAAGGCTCGACAGAATCGGGGAAATTACGTAACAAATCGGGTAAATCGCTGCATGAGTCGGATCGATCGAAACCAGCCACAAGAGATCAAATCGGGCGAAATAAACAGAAGCTCCACGTGGCATTAGGAGGACAAATCGCCGAAACTTAGATTAACAAGCACCAAATCGGGCGATCTACCAAAGGGAACGAAGGACTCGGCGATTTGAGGGACGAGGTGTTAAGAAATCGGGCGAAATCATAATTGAAGCATGCGAAGATCGGGCGACTTAGACTACAGAAAAACACGGCGATTTGTAGCGCCTCAAAACCCTGAAATCGGGCGATTCCATGCAAAGCTTAAATCGGACAAGCTGCACACTTGAAGAACTCGGCGATTTCTATCCTTTGAAGACCCCAAATCGGACACATGAAGACGACGTCATAGTGACGAAAAGGCACGGCGATTTACAAATTGGCCGACGGAACTCCATGCAATCAAATCGGGCCATTTCACATGCAAAGGAAAATCGGGCGAAACCAATTTAAGTGAGCACAAATCGGGCGAATTAGATAGATGTTACACGTGGCATGGACAAAACAAATCGCCGAATTTGAAGTTAATGAAACAATAATCGGGTAAAGCCTTGCTTGAGATGTGAAAGAAAATCGTGCGATTGGGAGATCCTGAAATCGAGCAAATCGGGCAACGAAATTTACTAACTTCACTTAGGAATTAATTGGGCAGGGGACTTAGCCTAGACTTGAAACTAACGACTTATAGTCCAGCTAAATTAATAAGTTAGACAACTTAGTTCGATCTAATCAAGTTATAAAGGCACAACACTAACACATAATATTTATGTCTAAAGGTGGTACGTTAGGAGCGAACGAGGAGAATACTAATTACGCCCGGACGACAGGTAAGTAGAAATTCAACTACGACACGTAACTTGCCTGCGTACAATTATGTGAATTATGTGCACGTGAATTTTGTATGAAATGTGTAAGTATGATACGATTAACTTATGTGCATGATGGCATGATTAGAATACGTACATGAGCATAGCATGAGCATTTGCACGCATGCGTAGTGTATAAGACGCGAGGTATGAGCGTGCGTAAGATCGCCTATGTGCGATGTATACTAGCCGATATTGGCGTCTGTGTCGACTCGAATGAAGAGTCACGGCTTCCCCTATGCAGCCACTAAGGCGAATGAAGCTATAAGGCCTGTATAAGAGGCTGGGGGAAATACCCCGTATGCGGGAGATGCAACCTGGAGGATGCGGCCCGGGGCACACGTTGAGTAAGGGAAGATTCCTTCGGGTGACCTTCTAGCGTGTAAGGCACTACCCGGAGGGAAGATTCCTTCGGGTGACCTCCATGGTTAGTGGCCTCGGTGATGGCTACCAGTGAGAAGCGCTCGTGTGGAGGCTACACTGAGTAAGGGAAGATTACCTCGGGTGACCTTCTAGTGTGTGAACCTCCACACTTGAGATCTCTATAAGATGGCGTATAGTGGGATTTAGAGCCGAGGGCCCGTATGAAGTAAGAGTATGAGAAAAAGAGTATGAGCGTTAGAAAACGACGCCGTGGATTGTCGTTCGTTAGGACACGTGCATACATGCATAATTTCTGCTTACTGAGCCTCGGTGGCTCATTGTTATGTTACGTGTTGTAGGTACCGACGATCACGGTATGTGATCCGACCTTTAGGCGAGGCCGATCTTTTGAAGCTATCCGGCTGCTTTTGAGGTGGGAGTGTGTGTATGGATGACGACCTGTGAAGGCCGGGCGCATAGGAAGCTTTTGGCTACACACACACACACACAGTTGTCTTCTGTATAGACATGACTACGATGAATTGTAGAACGATTTGTGACCATTCTTTTGACATGTGTATAAGACTTCCGCACGTAGTTTAAAAGGAAAAATTTTATTCGCATTTTTACGCTTTTGCGCGATAACCAAGCATTAGATACTTAGGATTAGAACGGAATTACGAGGTAGGACGACGGGTCCTGACACATATATAATCCTTTTCAATCATCACTTCACATGGAAAAGCATATCATATAAAAATCACCAATCAAGCATAGTTTCCATGCAATTTTCGAGTCAATCATACCATAAAAAATCACGCTTTTTAATAAATCATCACAACGGTCATAGCACATTAAAGCATGATTATATCCATAAGAGCTCATTTAAGCACAAATATATTCCATATAAAGATTCAAATTCGTTCTCATGCATATTCAAGACTTTCCATAAGTGATTCCCTGCTATCTGTTTGTAGTGTAAGTCGATCCAAATTAACCTTCCAAATATAGCACAGAAGATAGCATCATACCAGCACGTTTTCCATGTACAACTCATAGTATTTGATCAATATAATTACCATGTTTAGCACGCAAATTAGATCAGAACACACTTAATTCGATTTATCGAATCATGGCGGAACTTTCCTTATTTCAGAGATCACATCCGTTTATAGCACACACCATATAATAGCATCTTATCCACAAAGTCAATCAAATCAAATCTTCCCTAAATATAATATTCCAATCAGCATAAGGAAAGATATTAATTCAATATTGCACATTAAATTCAGTGGAAGGCTGTTAGGATATTTAGTAATTGTGTCAATAGTTTAAGTCTTGGGACTTTCATTGTAATTCTTCTCTTAACTTGGGCTTTGGACTAGAATGTTATTATTTAATTTTTTGGTGTTTGGGCCTTAATATACCTAGGGTTAATGTGGTATATAAGGTGTTACCAACACCATTTGAAAGCTAATCAAAGATCAAAAGGCTAACCCTTGTTTTCACACACTACACATACTACAAGGTGAGAAATCTCCCTTTTCATCCCATCTTAGCCTCTTTGATTCCTTGTTTGGTGCATTCGGGACCAACAAGTGGTATCAGAGCAAACGTGGATCGATCAGCACTGATTTGAATCCAGTTTCATTCGATTCCAAGAAAGATCAAAGGTGTTTTGGATAAAAAAATCACTTTCGGGCATTTTGAGCTCGTTTTGGGGTGTTTATGCTTTGTTTTTGTGTTTAAAACCTTCCCCGATCGATTCTATGTCTAAGATGTTTTTAAAACACTTTTGGATCAGTTTTAACGAGTTTTGAGCAAGATTGAAGCAAAACTTTTCAGAAAAAGGACATCTCGGCCATTCTCTGTTTTCGGTCGATTTGACCTATTTCTTGTTGTTTTTAGCTCACAAATCGGTCGATTATGTGTTTAGGGAAGAATTTCTGAGGTTTAGGATCAAGTTTGAGCGATTTTGGTTGAGATTTGAGCGAGAACGGGACGATTTTCTGGGAAATCGCGAGAAAGCAATGGAACAGTACTAACATGTTCTTGACCGCGAAACTTTGAGCTTGATCGTTCAAATCCGCGAATTTTTCCACGTCCGCGAAAGTCGATCCCGAGAATTTACAATCCGCGAAACTTGCCTTTATACTACATTTTTCGCAACTATCTACTTTCAAAATCAGAGAATTTACAATCCGCGAAACTTTCACTTTTACTACATTTTTCGCAACTATCTACTTTCAAAATCAGAGAATTTACAATCCGCAAAACTTTCAATTTTACTACATTTTTTCGCAACTACCCACATTCAAATCCGAGAATCTTCAAAACCGCGAAACTTTCACTTCTACTACACTTTTCTTTCGCAACTGCCTACGTTAAGAATCCGAGAAACTTCAAACCGCGAAACTTTGATTTATACTACATTCTTCGCAACTGCCTACATTCAAGATCCGAGAATTTTAAGACGCGAAACTTTCACTTAAACAGCATTTTTTTGCAACTGTTTACTTTCAAAATCCGAGAATTGGCTTACTCTTCATAATCCGAGAAATTTCATATCCAAGAAAACTTATTCCAAGATTTTTTGGGGCCGCAAAAATTCTCAACGTGCGAAAAATCCTTTTACTTGCGAAATTTTCTTGCAAAGCTTTAAAATTCTCGACGTGCGAAAATCTTTTTTCTTGCGAAATTTCCTTGCGAAAGTTTAGAATTCTCAACTTGCGAAAGTCTTATAACTTGCGAAAATTCTCTTGCGAAGCTTTAATTTCTCAACTTGCGAAAGCTTTATAACTTGCGAAAAATCTCATGCGAAACTTTAAAATTCTCCACTAGCGAAATATTTACAAGTTACGAAGTTTTCTAGCGAAGCTCAAAAATTCTCGTCTTGCTAAACCTCTTAACGTGCGAAATTCTTCAACTTGCGAATTTCTCTAACGTATTAATTTCTTCTAGGGTTAAAATTTTCTCGGGTTAAATCTTTCCAAACCTATTTAAGATTTGATCAGTACACTTTGATTTTTTAAATTTCTAGAACTTCTCCTAATTTCTAGATACATTTCCGTTCATACATTATCGACCGTCACACACGATCACTTAGTTCTAAGAAATTCTTTAAACGATTTTCTTCTCAAAACTCTACATATTAAACTCGTATTTATCATCTCGTTCGTTACTAACTTTCTTATCTCTACAAGATCAAAACCACGGACGATTCGACTGCACCAATCATGTCTACCACGAATGACATCTCAACAGTGGGCTCCGACACCAGGCCTCCGATGCTGCGACAAGGCGACTACAGCATATGGACAAACCGTTTCCTCACATTCATCAGGAACAAAGGCGCACCACTCTCTCAATACCTTCTGGACTCCATCTTCAATGGCCCAGCACAGTTCTGGACAATCGTCCCTGCACAGCCAAACGCAAATCCTCCCATGGATGAACGCCGCACTCCTAGAGGTCCCATCAATGAGGATGAAGAGGCTCGCGTACAGGCCGATGAGACTGCCAAAGGATATCTCTTCCAGGCTATGGGAAATGAGGTCTATGCTCACATTGAGTGCTGCACAACTGCTAAGGAAATATGGGATGAGCTCGTGGCAATCATGGCAGGCACAATTGAGAGTGCTCAAGGAAGGAAATCAGCATGTCTCTCGCAGTATGAACACTTCCAGGCCTATGAAGGAGAGGAACTGCGTGACACATACCTCCGATACTTGAAGGTCATCAATGAACTCAAGAAAGCCAGGATCTCAAGGGACAAATTCGATATCAACAACCGTTTCCTTGGTAGCCTCAAACCACATTGGGGCAATGCAATTGTAATGATGATTCAGAGTAAGGACCTCTCCAACACGTCCATCCATGCTCTTTATGACAGTCTATCAGCCTATGCTCCTTACGTGCAAAATTCCGGCAACACTCGAGTCGACCCACTAGCCCTCCTCTCGAACAAAACCAATGAACGATCTTCCACCACTAAGACCAAACTGAGCAAAGGGAAGCTACCAGCTGCTGCATCGGGCACTTCCTCAGGATCCGAAGCAGACACAGAATCTGATGAAGATGTTCGTGATTTACGCAAACAACTGGCAATGCTCACTAAGATGGTCTCAAAGAAGCTCGGGAAAAAATCCTCATCCTCCTCCAATCGCCAAAGAACCTTTAGCGGCACCAAAAAGACCACTCCCACGGAGGAAGCTAAGCCGACAAAGAAAGAAGAGGAATCAGCACCTCAAAAGTCTGTGAAGTGCTTTCGGTGTGGAAAGTCAGGCCACTTTGCCAAAGAATGCCATGCTCCACGCGTGAAGGATTCCGGCTACTATGACCGTAAGGCCAGAATGACCCGCAAAGTGGAAAGTGGGAAAGCTTTACTCACCGAAGAAGCTGAATGGGTGAACGACACTTCCGAGTACGAGGAGACTAAGGATGAAGATTGCTGCATGGCTAGGCTGGTCGAACATGACGAGGACGAAGAGATGGTTGACATCGGTGGGAACACAGCTAAGACTCCCACCAACGACGAGTCTGAGGTACGAATCTCCCAACTCGATGATGTGTTTAATCACCGACACCCCATTAAGAAACCCACTGTAGACGCTAGGGATTATGATGAACTTAACCTAAAATTTGAAAACAGTAATGCCTTACTTAGTCTAAAAGTAGAAGAGCTCGCTTGTGCAAACGAACGTTTAATGGCCTCTGAGGCGTTAGTCAAACGTCTGCAAAGCAAGAACACACAAAGTGAGGCTAAGGTTAAGGAAACTACACTAGCCATAAGTTCATGTGAAACCTCTCGCCTCCTAACAGCCTCCCAATATGAACTGCTTACGAAGGAAAAAGTTAGGCTATACCGCAAGGTAAAAGAACTTGAAGAGCAACTGCACCTTAGGAAAAAAGCTGCAAACATCTTATGCCTATTGAACCAACCAGTTGAAACAGAATTCTACGACGCTCGGATGGGAATCGGCCTGGCCAGCAACTGCGATCCAACGCCGCTAATTGTCAAAAGGTATAACATGTACAGTACATCGTTCCTAAAAACGAGGAAAGGGACTCCCTCATAGCTCATGCCGTTTGTAAGATCCTCCTCCGGTGTTCTTTCGGAAGAAAAGAGGGAACAGAACATTCTCTGGGCAGAAATCGCGTACGACTACACAGAGTTGAATGCTAGTAATAACTCTAAAAGGCCCTCACTCTCTGAAGACATCAAGTCTCAGTTCCCAACCCAAGAACAGAAATCGCTTTCCGAGAAGCTCTCTCTCGCATCTATGTCCCAGAGAAACTTCTGATCATAGCAGAACTAGAACGAACCATAGATGTAGAGCGGAAAGCCTTTGCAAAAGAGCGAGAAGATCTACTTTACAAAATCTTTACCCTAGAACAATCTCTCAATACGAACAAACCTTCTACGTCGAGTCAAGTACCCGATTCTCAAACATGCAAATGTAAGAGGACGGCGAAGATGACTCCTGAAGCTGACACATATTCTAACACTAACTCGCGTATTCTTATGGATACAGGGAATGTGAGTTCGACATCTCTGGATGGGAGTTCGTATCAAATAAAGGAGAATCCGCTCTTCGATGACAAGAAGAAAAGACCATCCTATATTCGTCTTTCCTCTCTATGTACTGAATCCCAATGTCCAAAGGTCGTAGACAATTAAGTTGCCAAAACTTATCTTTCTTTTACCAAGCTTATGTCTATGTGCTGCTGCGATGATTTTGTCCTTCCACGCTTTCATGAATATGACACACATGAACATGCAACACTCCGACCACTCTTTTGTCTTGTATAGAACGATGTTCCATTCCATAAATGAAAAATGAAAAATTTGTACGCGTTTTCGGTGCACTTCTTTATTTACAAACTCGCTAGGCACGTAGAATGCGCTAGAATAGGCGGTTAGGAAGTCGGGGCGCGACACATGTAGTGGAAGATTTTCGCATATTGGGTAAAGATTCGCATGTAACGAAAATTCGCTAAGTAATAGAGAGAATTTTCGCATATTAGGTAAATTTCGCATATAGGACAATTTTCGCATATATAGGACAATTTTCGCATGCATTGGGAAGTTTCGCAAGTGAACATGGACATGTCATGAGGATTTTCCGCACAGTGAGTAAAATTTTCGCTAGTGTGCAAGTTGTCTAAATTTTCGCATGTGATGAGAAATTCGCAAGTTATTATACATGGACAAGTCGAGAAATCGT
Source organism: Craterostigma plantagineum (assembly GCA_027422505.1). Lineage (NCBI taxonomy): Eukaryota > Viridiplantae > Streptophyta > Magnoliopsida > Lamiales > Linderniaceae > Craterostigma > Craterostigma plantagineum. Next base: position 22,002 of record JAPQWV010004484.1, read on the forward strand.
GCAATTTCGCATGTATGAAAGAGCTTTCGCATATGAATTTTCGCACATAAGGAGATTTTCGCACGTTAAAGCAATTTTTCAGTCAGAGTTAATATTCGCATATATCAAGGAAATTTCGCACTTAGTCTATTCACGGATTTTCGCATATAATTAAAATTTTCGCAAGTTGAAGTGTTTTTCGCATTCAGAGTGAATTTTCGCAAGTAAGCTAAATTTTCGCAAGTTATATGAAAGTTTCGCGGAAGGGAAAAAGAACTTTATGCATTGAGAAAATTTCGTGTGTCTCTGTGGTTGCGAAAGAGTGAAGATGCGAAAGTGTGTGGATGAAGAGATGTGTTATGAGATTTTCGCGGGGTGACACTCACTGTAGCAGAGAAAGTTTTGACGTGAATAAAAGAAAATTTCTCAGATAAACTTTCGCGGGACTTCACATACTGTAGCAGCGAAAAACATTTTAACTTATGTAAATTCTCGAATGAAAGTTTCTCATTTCTTTAGTCACTGTAGCAGCGAAAATTTAGCGCTTGGAAATTTCTCGGATAAAAATTTCGCGGAATATCACTCACTGTAGTAGCGAAACTTTCAATCGTAAGAAATTTCTCGGAAAGATTTTCGCGGAATTGATGCATGTCGAACATTAGGTTGCAGACATGGTCTAACTACAACGGCGAAGGTGTGTCGGCACAGCAAAAGCTCCTATGCGCCCGGCCTCACAGGTCGTCATCCACACACACACGTCCACCCCAAAAGCAGCGCGAAGCTCCAAAAGATCGGCCTTGTCTTTCAACACGATCCCATACCGTGGTCGTCGGTGCCTACAACACACAACATAAGGAATGAGCCACCGAGGCTCAATAAGCAGAAATCATGCATGTATGCATGTGACACTCCCCCGCAACGACAATCCGCGTCGATGCATATAACACTCGCAAAGGCAATCCGCGCCGATGCATATAACACTCGCAAAGGCAATCCGCGCCGATGCATATAACAATCGTATCATTGTACCCAGACTAATGTCACTCGGGGCCCGCGACGCACTTACTATGCACCACTAAGAGCTCAAATGTCCTCAATAGGATCGTGACAGCGACCCACGCTGGGTAGCCTACGCTAGGTCTCCCTAGGTCGCACCCTCCTAGGTCGTCCCCTCTGTCCTACGGTAGCCCACGCTGGTAGCCTACGCTAGGATTCCCCCTAGGTCGCTCCTTCCAGGTCGCTCCTTCCGCAAATAGGGCAGTTGCCTACGCCAGTTAGCCTACGCTAGCATAGCTAGGTCACTCCTTCCTGGGTCGCTCCTCCTGCCTCAATAATAATCGGCGTCGTACGCCATATAGGGTGCCATAGAAGTCGTCCATGACTCAACTACGAGTCGACACACCGGCCTATATCGGCGGGTCTTAGTCGCATACAAGCGACATAATAGTATGCACACTCAACCCCACGACCCTCCCTCACGAGTTCGTGTGTGCACGTGAGTATGCATATGTAGATGCAGGTAAATGCAACATAGACTTACCACATTTAAATACTTCAATCAATTTACGAAGTTAATAAAACCACGTAGGCACGTAATCACGCAATTTAGGCATGTAACACAAGTTGTGTGTCGTAGTTGGATTTCTACTTACCTGTCGTCCGAGCGTAATTAATATTTTCCCCGTTAGCTCCTAACGTACGACCTTTTTAGAATAAAAGGGTTATGATGTTAGTACGCTTGCTTTCCTTGGATAATTCGTCGAAACAATAATTTTCGTCATGTTTAGTTATTTAGACTTTGTATAAATTCCCTAGACCTCGCATTTCTCGATTTGCCTCATTAAATTTCCCAAGTCAGTCGATTTCTATATCCGTATTTATTTAAGTAAAGTTCTCGGCCCTTTAGTGAATTTCTAAGTTAGAGAATTTAAATTTCTTTTGTGAAAGGCTCGGCGAAAGTCGTTTAATTTTATTTGGTTTCGCCCGACTTTACATGCGTGGAATTTCAACTTGATTTTGGCAGAGATTTCGATATATATTCTTTCAAGATAGATTTCGATTTGTGTTATTAGGTGGATCTCGATATTAGCTGAAGCTCGACATTTTATTTCGTCATTTTAAATAGGAATGTCGATATGAATTTTGACGTAAATCTCGACATTTGTATGTGTAAGGATTCGACATTTTCAACTATCTCGACATTTTCATTGGTTCTCGACATCTCCTCTAGTTCGATATTTTTCATGGCTTCGACATCTTACCTTGCATCTCGACATTTTGAACTAAAAATGTCGACATGAACTCATCATAAGTCTCGACATGTTATTCGACATTTTATTTCGACATTTGAACTAGAAAATGTCGACATGACTCAACATGAGTCTCGACATTTTCACTCGACATTATGTCTCGATATTCTTTTTATTGGTTCTCGACATTTTCTGTTCAACCCGACATTTCGCTCGATATTGATCTCGACTTTAATATCGACATTTACCTCGACATTTTTATACATTCGAATACTAAATCTCGGCATTTACTACATCTCGACATTTCAATCGACATTCTATCCTTATAGAAGAACTCGACATTGTCTTCTAGTTCGACATCTAGTCTAATCATTCGACATTCATCCTAACAATTCGACGTTTTATTACCATGGTTTCGATATTTTCATTAGGAAATGTCGACATGTAACTTGCATGGGTCTCGACATTTATTAAAATGTCGATATATAAGTTATGTCGACATTTCATGCGACATTTATCACATACTTCGATCTTCATCCCGCGAATCCAGATTTTTGGCTAGCTTTACCCAGAATTATAAGTTCTAAATCACATACTAAGCTACCCAACTCCATATCTGTCCAAACGGAAATCATTTGAACTAACCTAAGCTCGGCACATTTAGGGTTTTCTCGTGTTCTTCCTAAAAATTTCTTTTAATGACCTAAATACCTTCAATACACATACCATACGAAATTAAAAGCTTAAAGAAGGTATTTTACTTACCAACTTCGAATCCTTAAGCTAGTTGAAGTGTTTCTTGGTTCGACTTTTAGTCCTCGACTTCTTCTTCTCCTTTCCCTCTTGCTCTCGTTAGTTGCTTTGGTGGGTTTATGGGGTGTTAAAGTGTTTACATTAGATATTTTAGTGCATTTTGTTGGATTAGGACATGGTGGCGTGGGTTTTTCCTTAATTCATGGGATTTGTCTCCCAATTTGATATTTCTTGAATTGGGCCTAATTCTACTTTTAGCCCACTTGGTAATTCCCATTATAATGGGTTCATGGCCCAATAAAATCCTAGCCCACTAAAATTGTAGTCTATTTTCGAAAATTGCTAGATAAATTAAGGGTCACTTAGCACCATTTAATTGCACCCAATTTCGTAAAACACGAAGCTTCACTTAATGAGCACGTAAATCACGTTTATGCACATAAATCACGAAGTCACATTTTGCTAATTTATTGGCCCTAAATACTTACGGGGAACCCGGGCGCTACATCCTCCCCCCCTTAAGGAGGATTTCGCCCCCGAAATCAGCCCGTTCGGAACAATTCAGGATAGCGGGTTTTCATCTCATCCTCGCGTTCCCATGTGGCTTCCTCTACTGACTGATTCCGCCACAGAACTTTTACTAGAGGAATCTCTTTGTTCCTAAGCCTCTTTGTCTCGTGCATCAATATTTCTACGGGAATTTCCTCATAACTCAAGTCTGGTTTCAAGTGTTGATACAGTGAGTCGTTTATCAACGCGTGGCTTGGGTCAGCGATATACTTCCGCAACGTGGAAGCATGGAATACATCGTGTACTTGCGACAACGATGCCGGTAGTTCTAGTTGGTATGCTACTTCACCAACTCTCTTTATTATTTTGAAGGACCGATGTATCTCGGACTTAGTTTTCCCTTCTTTCCGAACCTTTGACTCCTTTCATCGGTGACACTTTCACAAACACCATATCGCCTTCTTCAAATTCCAGCGGTCGACGTCTTCTGTCGGCGTAGCTTTTCTGTCGACTCTGTGCCGTTCGCATTCTTTCTCGTATCATAGAAATGGCTTCCGTCATTTCTCGTATTATATCGGGGCCTAGCATCGCCCGTTCTCTCGACCTCGTCCCAGTGTACCGGGGACCTGCACCTACGCCCGTATAGCGCTTCGTACGGTGCCATCCCGATGGTGACGTGGTAGCTATTGTTATAGGAGAACTCGATCAGTGGGAGGTACTTACTCCAATTCCCTTTGAAATCGAGTACACACGCTCGTAACATATCTTCCAGCGTCTGGATCGTCCGCTCGGATTGACCGTCCGTTTGCGGATGATATGCGGTGCTGAATGTCAATTTCGTCCCCATGGCCTTTTGTAAACTCGTCCAGAATTTAGATAGAAACCGTGAATCGCGGTCTGAAACTATCGTTAAGGGTGTCCCATGGAGTCTTACTATCTCTTGGATGTACAATTCTGCATACCGCTCCATGGTAAACGTTGTACTTATCGGCAGAAAATGGGCAGATTTCGTAAGTCGATCTACGATTACCAAAATTGCGTCGTGCCCCTTCGTGTTCCTCGGAAGTCCTACTACTACGAAATCCATGGTAATGTTATCCCATTTCCATTCCGGAATGGGTAACGGTTGTAGCGTCCCAGCCGGCCGCTGATGTTCTGCCTTAATTTGCTGGCAGGTGAGGCATTGGCTCATGAACGTTGCTACGTCCTTTTTCATTCCCGCCACCAGTAGTTAGTCCTTAGATCCCTATAAAGCTTCGTAGCTCCTGGGTGTACCGAATACGGTGTGGTATGTGCTTCCGTCATTATAGCTCTGCGGAGGTCTATATTGTTCGGTACGTATAATCGGTTCTTGTAGTACAGGCTTGTGCCGTCCCGAAACACGAAGTCCGTCGTTAACTGTTTGGTTTGCGCTTCCTTAGTTTTCAGGTAAAACTCGTCGTTTTCCTGTGCCATTTTGATCTGCTCCAGTAGTGTTGGTTGCAGAGTTAGGGATGCTAATTTCACCTCGACTTCTCCCAATGGTACAATCTCCACGTCGAGTCGTTGAAGTTCCGCGCTTACTGATTTCCGGCTTAGAGCATCAGCTACCACGTTCGCCTTTCCTGGGTGGTAGTTGATCACACAATCGTAGTCTTTCACTAGCTCCAGCCATCTTCTCTGCCTCATATTGAGTTCCTTCTGGGTGAAGAAATACTTTAAACTCTTGTGATCGGTGTAAATTTCGCATCTTTCTCCATACAAGTAGTGCCTCCAAATTTTGAGAGCAAAGACTACAGCAGCAAGCTCCAAGTCGTGTGTAGGGTAGTTCTTTTCGTACTCCTTTAGTTGTCGTGAGGCGTAAGCCACCACGTTACCGTTCTGCATCAGTACGCATCCTAACCCGTTCTTCGAGGCGTCGCTATACACAGAGAACCCTCCTGTTCCCGTGGGTATCGTTAACACTGGGGCTGTAGTAAGCCGCTCTTCAGTTCTTGGAAGCTCCGTTCACATTCTTCGCTCCATTGAAAAGGAGTATTCTTTCGGGTCAACTTTGTCAATGTTGAGGCAATTTTCGAAAAAATCTCTTATAAACTTCCGGTAGTAGCCTGCTAAGCCTAGGAAGCTCCGTACTTCCGTTACGTTGGTCGGCTGTGGCCAATCATTAATTGCTTCGATTTTGCTCGGTCCACCGAGATTCCTGCTCTCGAGACGATGTGCCCCAAGAATGCTACTTGGTCCAGCCAGAATTCACACTTTTTGAACTTGGCGTACAGCTGCTTTTCCCTTAATACCCCGAGTACTAATCGTAGATGTTGCTCATGCTCCTCCTTCGTCTTGGAGTAGATGAGGATGTCATCTATGAAAACAATTACAAACTTGTCTAGATAGGCTTCGAACACCCGGTTCATTAGGTCCATGAAGGCCGCCGGTGCGTTCGTCAGTCCAAAGGGCATGACTAGAAATTCGAAATGCCCGTATCTGGTACTGAACGTCGTTTTGGGAACATCTTCCTTGCGGATTTTCAGTTGATGGTAGCCCGACCTCAAGTCGATCTTAGAAAATACTGTGGCGCCTTGTAATTGGTCGAAGAGGTCGTCTATTCGGGGTAGTGGATACTTATTCTTGATCGTCAACTTGTTAAGCTCCCTGTAGTCTATACACAGTCTCATCGAGCCATCCTTCTTTCGTACGAACAGGACTGGTGCACCCCAGGGAAAAAGCTGGTCTGAATGAATCCTTTTTGTAGGAGTTCATTTATTTGTTCCTTCAACTCCTTTAATTCGGTTGGCGCTAATCGATATGGAGCCTTGGACACTGGTGCTGCTCCCGGTACCAGGTCAATCGTAAACTCAATTTCACTATCAGGGGGTAATCCCGGCAATTCTTCTGGAAATACATCTGGGAAATCCTTAATCACTAGTACGTCTTCGAGTTTCGTGGGGTATTTCTCTTCTGCCTTCAGCGCGAACACCAGGTATGCCTCGCATCCGGAATTGACTAATCGCTGAGCTTTTAAGGCTGATATCCTCGGGGTGCCTCTCCCCTTCATTGTCCCCTTGAAGGTGACAGGTTCTTCCCCTTCTAAGCTAAACGTAACTACGTTACGGTTACAGTCTATCACTGCTCCGTACTTTGAGAGCCAGTCCATCCCGAGGATCACTTCGTAGTCGTCCATCGGAATGACTATCAGGTCTACCGCAATTCTCTATTACCGACTAAGATTGGCAATTTCTTAACATTTGACTAGTCCTAGTTGGTGCCCCCGCTTGGAATTGCTACGCTATATTCGTAATCTACTCGCTCAGGCGTTACCCCTAGTTTTTCATCACATACTTTACAGACGCAAACGAGTGGGTCGCCCCGGAATCCACTAGAATGCACGTGGGAGTTTGGTGGATTGGTAGGGTACCTGTTACCACCCCGGGTTGTTCTCTCTCCTGCTTCCTCGGACGTGATGGTGTACACCCGTGCTGGCACCATCGTGGGTGAGCACGGATTTTTTCTGGCCAAAGTGTATCTTGTCTTTACCCACGAATAATTTCCTTTCTTAACAATAATTGTTGTTTTACCTTACTAGGTTTCCTGCCTGATTCCCTGGAATGTTTTCAGGGCACTGCTTCGCGAAGTGACCAATCTTCCCAATCTGAAGCACGCATTAGCTGGCGTGTTGCAGTTCCCAAAGTGCTTTCCTTCCACACCTCTGACAGTTAGGGAATTGAGCTGCCCCTTGATTCTGGTTTGGGTTCGGTGGTCTGTTCATCTTCCCTGAGGCTGTTGGGAGGCCTGTTCTGAAATTATTCTTGTGCCCACCTTTAGGCACGAACTAGCCGTTTCTGGTCTCCTCCGCTCCATTGCGCTCCTTGCATTTGCACGAACTTGCGTTTGGCCTCTTGTGCCTTTAAGATCCTGGCTTCCCCGCCTGTTCAGCAACCATAGCTCTTTCTGGCTACATGAGAGTAGGTAGCTCCCCGAATTCCTCCATGCTCACGTCCCTGTAGAGCTCAGGCTTCAATCCTTCCAGGAAGCGTTCGACTTTTAAGCTTCCGTGCTGATCATGTGAGCAGCGAACCTGGACAGCTGCTCAAACTTTCCTTATGTACTCGGCCACTGTCATGGGCCCCTGCCTGAGATTGATGAATTCGTTCAGGCGCTGTGCTAGAATCGGGGCGGTGAGGTACTTGCCTCTGAA